>ML804923.1:0-16174 GCA_009831015.1 Picea engelmannii | reverse complement strand
TTTTATTCTTGAAGTTCTTGAATCTTGTTGTGAAGGCTTGATCATCGTACTTCTTTTGAGGTTTCTCTTTTGCATTGATCCTTGATTCTTCTTGAGCACAACAAGTCCAAAGTTCTTCAAATGTTGGGTACTCCTTCCTTGTGCTCATGCTTGTGGCAAATGCATCCCATGTCTTGGGAAGACCATTGAGTACTATGTTCACCAATTCCTTTTCTGAAGTGATCTCTTCAATAGCTTGTAGTTGATCTCTTAGCTGGGATATCCTTACAAAGTAGGATGTTATGCTATCGTCATCATTCATCTTCATGTCACAAAGTTCATTCTTCAGACTCATAACTTGTCCAATGTTTCTGACTGAGAAGAGATTGGTTAGGGCATCATACATCTTCTTCGATGAGTCAAGATGGGAGATGTAGGGTATCAAGTGGTCTTTTATGGAATCCACTATGATACTCATGGCATTGATGTCAACGTCTCTGAACTTCTCCATAGCTACAACATTCTGTGGTTCCTTCTCTTCTCCTTTTGTAAACTCTGGATTCACGATATTTCCTTTCACAATGTCCAACACTTTATTCTTAGCAAGGATGAGGTCAATCCTTGTCTTCCATGCTCTGAAGTTGGAGGCTCCTTATATCTTGTTCTCGGACTTCATAGAGTTTGTCATGGCTTGCTTGACTTGGTCAAACCCTAGATTTGACCAGAAATCCAAACTTCACGTCTTGGCCTTCTGAGTGTGCCAGGAGATGCGTTGGGCTATGGTGCACTAATCTATCCAGAGATTAGGTCAATATCGTCACTTAAGGTGCCTCAACAAGAGGTTTAGGGTTTCTGCAACTACTTCTGCTGGTAACCCTAGCTGCAGTGCTTTTGGAAGCTGCTCTTGCTAGTAACCCTAGCAGCATTTCCTCAACGAGCTCAATATCTAGTGGCTATGTTTCCTTCCAGCGTTTTAGGCTGACTGAAGGGGTGTGGGCCCATAACCTGTTAGAATATATAATATGGTGTGCTCGTTTTACCACGACGATACCCTCGTCTCCCAACCACAGGCCGAAGCCTCCCTCCGAGCACCTTAACCTTGACCTGAGAATTCCTCCGGACGCAAACCCTAGGCTAGATAGCCAAACAAAGAGCAGTGCATCTCTCCCCAAGGATAGCGCATCACAAAAATATGATCAGACAGTCCAAACCCTAGCCAAGAGATATCCAAGCCAAATACTGAAACTTGTTGCTGCTGCAGCTGCACCTGCAACCCTCCTCCAAACCTGCGCACCAGTTGCAACTGCAGTGCGCACCAACTGGGAAAACTGAAGTCCTGAGATATGACAAATGAGAAACTGGCGCCCTGTATTTATAGTAATCCTGGCAGTTTACTGGGGCCGACTTCTCCTTCTGGGTAGGTGTCTATTCAGTATATTATTATTAATTCTGGCCGACTTCTTCTCTTGGAGGCTAATAGCCCAATATAAATTATATTCTTGAGCCAACAAGGCTTCTAGGGTTATTAGCCAATTCATTAGGGTTTCTCTTTCTTCCCGGAGTCTTCTATTCTCGTCAGGTGAGGTAAATACCTCCCACAGTTACCATAATATTAACATGGGGAAGCTAGAGGGTGGAGGGATCGAGGGGGAAATACCTCCATTCAAACAAGAAAAACTATAATCCTTAAAAAAACCAATTGTTGAGAGGGAAATAGTAATGTGCATACCCAGAAGGTTGTTGATTGGAAATTGTGGGATGGCCTTTGAGCCTACTTCTGATGTCGACGTCTCTCTTCCAGCTGGGACTAGAGCCAACATGTCTCCTCCTTACATGAGTGCATCCTCCACTTCTTTAGTTCGTGTCGTTGCTTGTTCGCTCGTTGCTTGTTCGCTCGTTGCTTGTTCGCTAGTAGTATTGCCTCCTGTGAAGGACTCTATAGAGGGGGGGCTGGTATCTTTGGAGGTTGGCATCTCATTGTTCCGCCAGTTTTCTGAAGTGGGACGAGGGTTTATGTGTCTCTTTGAGATGGATTTGCAATCCTTGATGATGTGACCGTATTCGTGGCACCTCCTGCAGTGGAAAGGGACTCCTTCGTAGTCTAGAATTTGCACCCTGGTTCTTCCCAAGTCTGTTAAATTTAGATATTCCTTTAAGCATTCTCTTATGTTTAATAAGACTAGGATCCTTTCTACAACCATCCCCCCTGAATCTATGAATCCCATATCTACAGCTAGGAATTCTCCTAAGTGATTCCCGATATCTTGAAAACTTTTTTCGTTCCAGAGATGAGGGGGAAGTCTCGACAATCGTACCCAAATGGGAATGGAATCTAATCTCTCATTATCAACGTCAAAAGTGGGGCTCCAAAGTTTCATAAGTATAGGAGAGAAGTCTATGAACCAACTTTTCTGGAGAACTGAGATATCCTGAGATTTTTCTGAGAAAGTAAGCATAAACCAACCTCTGGACAATTGGTTGATTTTTGGAGGCGGGTTGAAAATCACATCCCAATTTGACGTCGCCCAAGATTTTAGTGTTTTTTCGCTAAACTGATGTCCATATGTGTTTCCAACTAGGGTTTTGTCCACCATTTCTGCTACTCTTGATAAGGTTAGTTTGTCACCCAGAGTGAAGTCAAGATTTGAATTTGAAGATCCTATGCATTTGTTGTGTTTCTTGTGTCTTGCCTCGGTGGCTCCCATGCAAATTCGGGTCTGAGGGTTTTGTGCAACATTGGCTGACTCCCCCCCGAAAACTGAGACCCACTCACTAGAGTTTGTTGGCCGAAGATTTGTTGAAATAAAACCTTCCTCCACCGCTATTGAGTGGTATGTGCATCGACTTCACTGACTTTATCTTCTTCTCAAACCCGCGCTGCGTCGTGCACCTCGTGGTCAATTCAAAAAACAATAATTAAAGATATAAGATGCACAGAAGTCAAAGGAACTACAAAGCATCACATAAATATCGGTAGCTATAGTTAAGCAATAAGCAGTAGCATGCTATGTCGCAGCAGGTGGTATATACATTGTTGAATATACCCTAGTGTATATATCAAGGTGTTTTTATAACATTTCAATTCATTTCAAGTTCTTTAATGCAGATGAATCATGTTTTATTAGTTAGATACTCAGCACGATTTTTTCAGTGGACCCAGCAAGAAATTGTTAAATTGGTAGATTTGACTGATTATCTCTATATGAGTGCCCTAGGAATTTTTCAGCATGTTGAATCCATTTCTGCATTCAGAAATAGATTTTCATTTCGTAGAACAACTAGAAAAGTTGTATGGATCACAATGTCCTTACCCTATAAGTAATGTTTCCATTTCTTTACTACATATTTCTTGATCATATGTGGTATAATTGAAAATGGCTTTGTGAATTAATTAAGAATCTTAGATGATGGATCTTCCACTCTACATGAAGGCAGTGCCCATAGCCTACCCATGTGCATCACTTACAATTTCAAAATGGCTGAAGAAAATTAGGTATTTGCAAAACTAGTGCATCATTGATATCCACTTTCAATTTTTTGAAAGACCTTTGAAATTGTTTCCCCAATAAAAATTCTACCCATTTTCTATGCTATACATGAAATGGAACCAAAATCATGGAAAAAGATGCAATGAATTTTCTCAAGTATTGTGATTCCCTATTGAACCTTCTCACCTCTATTACACTAGTAGGTATGGACAGTTTTTGGTGGCCTTAGATTAATATTCAATTCACCTCCACCAATCACATGTCCCAGTAAACCAAGAAAAATTCTACCCATTTTCTATACCATACATGAAATGGAACAAAAATTGTGGAAAAAGATGCAATGAATTTTGTCAAGTATTGCGATGCCCTATTGAAGCTTCTCACCTCTATCACACTAGTAGCTATGCACATTTTTAATGGCCTTAGATTAATCTTCAATTCACCTCCATCAATCACATGTCCCATGTCCCAGTAAACCAAGGAAAATTCTACCCATTTTCTATGCCATACATGAAATGGGACAAAAATTGTGGAAAAAGATGCAATGGATTTTCTCAAATAGTGTGATGCCCTATTAAAGATCCTCACCTCTATCACAATAGTAGGCATGGACATTTTTAATGGCCTTAGATTAATCTTCAATTCACCTCCACCAATCACATGTCCCACTAAACCAAGGAATATTTATAAAATTCACATTTCTTAATTTGTTAATAACCAACATTTAATTTGTTCCTCCACTACCTATTTCAAATGTGAAACATGATCTTTCCACATGCTACTAACGACTAATATATCATCACATATACAATTACAAAATAATTTATAAATGTATGAAGTACATCATTCACTAGCCAAATAAAAGTGGTTGATGCATTACTTAAAACAAAAGGCATAAGAAACCATTCACTAAGAGACCTTGTTGTATTTTGAAGGGATTCTTCCAAGTGTCTTTTTCTTTTATTTGCATTTGGTGTATCTCAAATTTAAGTCCATTGAAGTACTTTGTTTGTTGCAACTAATCCACAAATTCATTAATCCATGATAATCGGTGATAGTTCTTCATGGTGATCTTATTCAATGCATGGTAGTCAAAGCACTTTCTCCAACTTCTATCCTTCTTGAGCACAATAATGTTTATCACCCACAAGTGTTTATCCTTATGACTCCATGTTCCAATAACTACTACAATTGTTAGTTTACTTCATATTCTTCCAACAATGACTAACAATGCAATCCAATGTTAGGAAATGGAGATTCTAATAACATTTAAATTGCATGTTCAACTTCCCTCTTCGATTTTAGTTCTTTGGATTCTTGAAACACTTCCTTGTATGCTTCCTCACAATTTTCTAGTGGTTGCTTCTTCTCCTTGCTACAACCTTTTAAGAAGTTTTGACCTCCATTTTACCTTTGTTCTATAGGTTCTTTCTCAAGAACAACAATATAAAAACTTAGTGTTTTGCACTAATCAACCTTCTAACCTTCTATTCATAAGAGGCTAGCCTAATATATCATTTATTATCCTCCCCTTATAGATTTGTCTATAAGATTATGTGCTACACGCGAGAGTGAACTAGTTGATAAGAGTGTACTAATTGTAAAATCAGATAGAGTAAAGATATTCTTGTTTTAAATCCATAGAATAGTTCTATTAAAATAGCCTACAATATGAAATTTTGTGAAAGTGTGACTTTCTTAAAGATGGTCATAAGTAAGTTTTCTATGTTTACATGATGGTAAAGGTAAAACAACATAGTGTAGATATATAATATTTGTAATTTATAATTATAGTTAGGAGGTACCATTGAATGTGACATGTATTTATAGACAAATCCATAAGGGGAGCCTAATAAAGGATACCCTCATGACCAAGATGTTGTGTAAAATGTTGAATAGTTTACAATGAGGTTTTTACACAACAACTAATATTACATAATAGTGGTATTTTATCAATAAAATTTACAAAAGAGAAATTAACTATTATGGTTTTGAAGATACTTTTGAAACTTTACAATAACTAATGCATATGATATGATAAACTAATGCATATGATATGATAATTGAGAATAATGTTTACATGTCATATAGTTAAAATTAAATTTACATTAGCTAAATTTTGTCACTTCTTTCCATATTCAAAATGGTAAAACTATTGTGCTTATACATAAAAATATATTTCCCTAAAATCATAAGAAATATTGGCATCGCCTTCATCTTATATGATCATGGAAATTGAGAAGTTCAAACAACTAGAAGTATATGACCAAGAATGGCACAACAAATACACTCATAAAAGGCATGTGCATAGCAAAGGCATCACTCATAAAAGGCATGTGCATAGCAAAGGCATCACTCATAAAAGGCATGTGCATAGCAAAGGCATGATGGGGTCAATGAAACTATAGCATTCACAAATTATAAAGTGTTTAGTAAACAAAGGTGGGATGAATATAAATTCAAGGCAAAACATATTATACTATTGTATTCAATAGAAAGGGATATTCCCAACATTTCTCCAATTTTTACATACACAATAATGGTGGTGAATGATATCATGTTGAGGGTTGAGGCTAAAGAAATGTGTTATTTTCCAGAGTTAATTTTTTCCAAGGTAAACATTTGTTACTAAATATTATGTAATCTTTCAAAAGGTTTTAGTTTTACTAATCTTCTAGTCTCATTGCTCACTCTAGCCAATTGCATATTTTATTTGTGTGTATTGTTATTTTTCACGAGAACATTTTATCTTTGCGATTTTAACTTTGCAAGTTCCATGTAGAAAGTTTCAATAGATTGAGTTTTTTTTTATTTTTTTTTATTATTATTATTATTATTGTAGTCTTATTTTGTGGTGATTAACTTTACAACTTTTTCTTATATATAAAATGTATGTAATCTCATTTTGTAAATTAATATAATTATAAATAATTTTCAACCAAAAAAAACTTAAAACTTGTGTACTTATTATATATTTAACAAATAATTTAGAAGAAGCATTTCTTTTTAGTTTCACTTTTTTCCATAAACTCATTTATAATTTCATGGTTTGACACAAGTAGAGTTCATTTATAATTTCATGGTTCAACACAAGTAGTTACATTATGTTGAAGCATTGACTAAGTTTTTTTTAGAGGGGCACATCTCCAAAGTGAAACCGTAAAATATGTTCTAAACATATTATCTTCAAACAAATAATATGTTTCAATTTATATGCACTTTAAATTTTAGTAGTTACATTAATATGTTTTAAACATATTATCTTCAAATAAATAATATGTTTTAATTTATATGCACTTTAAATTTTAGTAGTTACATTATGTTAAAGCCTTGATTAAGTTTTTTTTATAGGGGAATATCTTCAAAGTGAGACCGTATAACATGCTTTAAACATATTATCTTCAAACAAATAATATGTTTCAATTTATATGCACTTTCAATTTTAGTAGTTACATTATGTTGAAGCCTTACCAAGTTTTTTTTAATGAAGCACATCTTCAAAGTGAGATCGTGGAACATGCTTTAAACATATTATCTTCAAACAAATAATATGTTTCAATTGATGTGCACTTTCAATTTTAATTTTAGATTTATGAAATAATTAAATATATATTTTAATCATGGTAATATGTGGAGTTTTTTTTTAATGAAGCACATCTTCAAAGTGAGATCGTGGAACATGCTTTAAACATATTATCTTCAAACAAATAATATGTTTCAATTGATGTACACTTTCAATTTTAATTTTAGATTTATGAAATAATTAAATATATATATTAATCATGGTAATATGTGGAGCATGAAAAGTGGTTTCTTGTTTTTCAATGTTATCATTCAAAAAGAAAAAGAGAAAAAATAATTCTATATCCAATAAGGAGGTGACTTATTTTTATTTTAAGGTTTTGATATTGTAATTATTTTCTTCTTTATATTTGTGTCATTTCTAATATATTTACTTCAAAAGTAATTATATCAATGCTCCTAACATTTTAGGACCATATATATTTGTATTTTTCAATGGGGACTTGAGGATACAAATACAAATTGATGGTGTCAGAAACATATTGCATGATGGAACCAAGGAACATTTTTTTAATAAGTTCAAATTATACTCATTAATTCAATAATAAGAAAGAGTCGATGTATGAAGATTGGAGAAAACTTTTCTTGGTAATGAAAGATGAAGTCACTAGTATGTTGAGAACTGAGTGTGTAGAAAGATGAAGTCGTTAGAAAGTTGAGAACTGAGTGTGTAGATAGATGGTCATCAAAAGTGGTTTGGAAAGAGATAGGATATCATCTCAAGAAAGTTGATGAGTCAAAGCACACAATAAAATCAAGAAAGAAGAATATTTGAATGAGCAAATAAATAGGTAACATGCATATAAAAGACAAGACAACCTATATAAGCAAGCATGGAGAGGAATTTTCATTTGATAAAGAAACTAAAGCCTAGATGGTCATAAAAAAGGTCACTAATAGGTTGAGAAGACACTAGTAGGTTGAGAACTAAATGTGTAGATAGATGGTCATCAAAAATGGCTTGGAAAGAAACGAGATATCATTTCAAGCAAATTGAGGATTCAAGGCACACAAAAGAAAATTAAGAAAGAAAAATACTTGAATGAGCAAAGAAATATGCAACATACATATAAAAGACGAGACAACCTATCTAAGCGAGTTGTAAAGGAATTCCCAATTGATAAATAAACTTAAACCTAGATCAAAAAAATCCCATTAAGTCATAGAAACACCTAGAAAGGGGGGGGTGCTTATTATGCAGAATTTGTAGGTCTTTTTTAAACCTTATTAGAAAAATGAGATCAATCCTAAAACATAAATGGAGTTTAGTGCAAAGCTTTGGAGAGAAAGGATAAGTGAAATTATTTTCATCCACTAAATAATTATTCTAATAGTAACAAAGATACATTGTTGCAAGTACAATGTGAATTAATAGATGAAGATACATATAAAGTTTCTTAATTAATATATAATCATATACTTGTGAAACTAGTTCTCGTTTTAGAGCACTCACACATTTTTTTTCTTCCACAATTAAAAAGTAAAGATGATCTATGAGTACTTTCTCAATCATTGTTTTTTACTAGGTTGGGAGATTGTGGAGTTGTGGGACATGGCCTCACAATCTAATAATCTAACTTCACCTTCAATCATCTCTCCTGGATGTGTATCAGATGATATAACACATGTATCCTCTCTACAATATTATCTTGTACTTAATCCAAGGGCAGTAGGTGTGGGTGGGAATTTACAAGATCCCGAAAGAAATCACATAGCTTCCTTTTCCTGGGGACTAGGGAGTCTTTCAAATAATCTTGATGAGGCTTATGCCCCATGGAAGGGGATATCCATTGCAAGGGAGGAAAGGATCAAAAGGCTTGTTATCCTTGGTGACTCGATGACCGTAATTTGGGCTATTGTAAACAGAACGACGATTGGAAATAATGCTCTCAATGTCCTCATCTCTTTAATTATATTTATCCTCAGAGAATTTGAAGAAACGAAAATTTATCACATCAAGCAGGAGCATAACATTAAGGCCAACTATTGGGCCAAGTTGGGGTCCAATTTAAGCGAGGGTACCTATATTAAAAATGGTTCAAGGGGGTTCCTCTGCATTCCTTAATGTATATGTGAATTCTCCATTAATGAGTCGAGCCAAGTGTAAGCAATGGGGTAAGGGTGGCTGACCCATTTGCCCAAAAATTCCATACTCATCCTCGACATGTTGCTCATAGTAATTCTCCCACCAATATTTGACATGAGGAAAGGCCTTAAGGAGTGAAAAGGTGATATTTTCACTCTTGAAAAATTTGTGGACATAGAAATAAACCTATAGCAGATTTAACCATTTTTCCAAAATGTCAACATCTATTTGGCTTTCAAATAAAGGAATATCAAAGTTAATGTGTACCTTGAAGGATGTCGCACCTCCGAAGTGATTGTTGGTTGAAGGTGCCTCCATTGGTTCCAGTAGTCGTCAAAGCATCTGGGTGAAATTATCCATCATCTCGTTCCTCTTTCGCACGAGAGCTTCCTTGAGCAACAGTTTGAAAGGATCTCTTGTCCCATCGTCCCTCTTTTTTTCCACCATGGAAGTTCACTTGGGCATGTGAGAGCGGTTGTCCTCAAGAGATACAAGCTCGAGACCCAACTCTCTATACCCTAACCTCATCGGGGACATGCACTGAGGACGACAAGGAGCAGATCGCTCTGATACCATTGATCCAAATTATTTTAGGAAACGATATGAAGGCAGAGATATAAAAAATATATAACAAAGAATTACACAGAGACATGGCAAGGAGCATAGAATCCAGTAAATCTCAAATGACTGACTGAAATACAAAACACTGTAGAATGCAAAAACACACAAGCTAGCTAGAATGGCGATAACTTATCTATGAAAAGAGATGTGTCGACTACGCTCATATGCAAGAAGTTGGTTACAATGAGGCTCCAAAACCCTTTTTTAACATAAAACGTAAATGAGAAAACCCTAAACATCCAAAAAACTAACCCTAGGAGATGAAGCACCAAAATTTATGTGGGCCCCGATGGGGTAAGTTGGTACATCAATTTCTGAGGGTCGTAACTTTTGCATATGATCTTCATTTTAGGCGTATGGCAACGCGTTGAAAAGAACTATCTGAGGACTACACATATTGTCATCACACTCTAGGTAAAACCTATAGTTTGATTGTTGCAGGCCCAAAAAAATGTTGTTTGGGGTGTCAAAACGACCACATAAGTTTGAGACCCAAAAAGATAGGTAAAAACTACCAAAATGGAAATTGATCTTTGAGCTAGTGGAATAGGTGGGTGGCCACCAATATCCACCTGTATCAATGGCAAGGTAGCTGGTTCGCTCACACATATGAATAGCTATTGGGGAATGTGAATGTTTAATGGTCGAGTGTGTGGAGGAGACTTAAAATGTGGCAATACTCAAGTCATGAATCTCGTCAAAAACTTGAAAGTTGAGGTCTTGTGTTCTCCTACAACATGGTTCTGGTCTGAGGATGTTGGTTGGAGTTTCTAGACATGCGTCAAAGCTATCTCTTTGTGGCAGGTATCTTCTTTGTTTCTAACCAAGCTGCATTTGGTTTACAGGTTCCCCTCTTCTGAATTTTACTTTGAAGGTCTTTTTTCAGTTTTTGCTCTGCATTTTTACTTAATTGTTCTCTTCAAGTTTCATGTTTCCTTCGAATTGGTGTCGAGGATGTTTCCTTCTGAGAATTAGTTTGATTGGAGAAAGAATGGACTACAATTGGATTGAAGTCAAGAAAGTGCTCCATCGACACGAGGAAATTCTACAAACGAACAATGATACACTCAAACAATTGATGGGGAAATTCTCAGACCTGGACAATATTGTGGAAAATATCTCAAATCTGCCCATGGTTCAAACTCAAGGAATTGATACCCTTGAGCTAGAACATCAACGCCTTCAGTCTCTGGTGATTTCCTAACGCTCAAACTCAGTCTCAATTAACCAATTGGTACCAAATTCTCAATATGGAGGTAACTCAAATGGGGAGATTGGGGGTTCTGTCTGAGCTCCAATGGAAGTCGATAATGGCTCTTTTAGGCAGGGCAAAGATCAAGTTATTTAGGATAATGGGTCTTTTCTTATGTAAATGTTTTATAAACTCATTTTTTTTGCTGGGTCAATTTGTCAGGAATGCAGTCAGTCAATTTATCTAGAAGCATCCTTTGGAATTGTCAGTCAATTTTGTATTAGTAGAAGAAGGGTCCCTTACAGGTTTCCAACCAAATTATTATATAGTGTATTTATTTTATTTTATGAAGAAAGTTGATGAGTTAATTCGAGTGGTTGATCACAGTGATTTACAAACAAAAGGTTACGGTGTCAAATCCACATAGTAATTTTGAATAGTTGAGCACTGTAAATAAACAATAAACAAACAAGAGGTTACGGGGTCAAATCCCCAAACTAATTTTGAAATTATGATATGAAAAACAATAGCGGTCAACGATGGTGGAAGTTCTGTTCTTAAAGACTTGCGATGGTGAAAGTTCTGTTCTGAAAGACTCGAATCTTTGTAGAATCTTCAGTAATGAGGCAGTTTTTCTCTTAGCGAGGGGAGTACCTATGGTGAGAAGAATGTACAATGCAGCACCAGGGAAGGAACTGTCATCACGGTCATCACGGTGTTCAGAACGGGGTCACTTCCGTGATGACACATTGTCAACATACTTTTCTGTTGCTTCCAACTTTTTTTTCTCTGCAGGTGGCCTGTGCATCGACTTCACCTACTTTAATCTTCTTCTCAAACCCACGCGCCTCGTGGTCAATTTAAAAAATTGAATGAACTACAAGTCAAAGGAACTACAAAGCATCACGCCAATACCGATGTCTATG
Source organism: Picea engelmannii (assembly GCA_009831015.1). NCBI lineage: Eukaryota > Viridiplantae > Streptophyta > Pinopsida > Pinales > Pinaceae > Picea > Picea engelmannii. The sequence goes on along the minus strand of ML804923.1, from coordinate 4,300 downwards.
GCATTTCAATTAAAGAGAGAAGCACACAATTCAAAGGAACTACAAAGCATCACGTCAATACCGAAGACTATGGCATTTCAATTCATTTCAAAGTCCTCAATTCAAGCATTTTTAGCGTTTTTAATGTAGCTGAGGCCTGTGCGTCATCAGTTCGACACTGAGCAGACTCAGTCTCTTTGGCGAATTCGTCATTGATTCGAGTCTCGACAGATTTTCTTGCGGAGTCAAGTCTCAACAGATGTTCTAATCAGAGAACTCACACAGACATAGACACAAATAACAGAGAAAACAATTTATCTATTGCATTACACTCATGGTATTTATACAGTGGTGCGATGAGCTCCACCATTGATTAATTTTTAGATGAATGGTTGGAATGGTTTCTTCCAGATGTTTCTGGTTCCTTCAAGAGTTTACCAAAGTCGGTGCAATCGATGCATTTATTGCAGGCTTATCTCTATCAACTACCAGACTCGTTGTTTAATTAATTTCTAACACTCTCCCTTAATTAAACAACCTTTACAACCCCTATCTTATCTCTACATATTACAAATTTAGCCTTCCCAAGAGGCTTTGTAAATACATCTGCAACATTATCATTTGTGTTGCAATACAATACATCAATTTTATTTGACTGTATTTTTTCTCTTACAAAATGATAGTATGTTTCAATATGCTTTGACCTAGCATGCTACACTAGGTTGTTTTCCAGTTTGATGGAACTTTGGTGGTCACATTGGATGATTGTTGGTACTTTTTTCTTTTCTCCAACATCTTCAAGTATCCTCTTTAGCCAAATTGCTTCACAGGTGGAAGTGCATAATGCTTTGTACTCAGCTTCAGTGGATGATAGAGAAACAATTGGTTGTTTCTTACTGCTCTAGGACATGATCTCGGATCCAATGTTGAATGCATATCTTGTAGTAGACTTCTTGTCATCTGGATCTCCTGCCCAATCAGAGTCTAAGAAACCTGTCAACTCAACATCAAAATCATTAGTATACTCAATACCAAAATCAGTAGTCCCTTTCAAATATCGAAGGACTCTCTTTGCAACTTTCCAATGATTCTCATGAGGCTTAGCCATAAATTGGCCAAGAATGCTAACTGAATATGCAATATCTGGCTTGGTTGTGGTGAGATAATTTAGACTTCCCACCAATTGTCAATACAAAGTACCATCCACTTCTTTTGAGTCATCATTATTGTTGAGCTTAACATTTTGTTCTAGTGGAGTAGATATTGGCTTACATGTGTTCATATTAAACCTCCTGAGTACCTCCTTTGTATATTTGCTTTGTGTAATTAAGGTCTTACCATTTTCTCTCCATACCTCAAGATCTAAACAATAATGTAAATGTCCAAGATCCTTCATTTCAAACTGTTGTGACAACTTTCTTTTGATCTCTTCAATCAACCCAGTAACACTTCATGTTATGATAAGGTCATCCACATATAGAGAAATCAAATCAATTTGATCAATTCTATCTTTCTTGATATATAGGTTTGGATCACTTTTACTTTTTATAAAGCCTTGTTGAAAGAAAAATGTATCAATTTTCTCATACCAAGACCTAGGTGCCTATTTGAGTCCATATAAAGCTTTCTTCAACTTGCATACAAGATGTTCTTTTCCTTTCTTTACAAACTCCTCTAGTTGAACAAGATAAAGCTCTTCTTTTAATTCCCCATTCAAAAATGTTGACTTGACATCTAACTGATGCAACTTCCAATTGTACTTGGTAGCCAATGCAATCATTAATCTAATAGTATTCATTTTTGCTACAGGGGCAAAAGTGTCTCCATAATCTATCCCTTCTTTCTGTGAATAACCTTTGGCAACCAATATAGCTTTGTATTTGTCTATACTACGTTCAACATTAAATTTATATTTGAACAACCATTTTTTATCCTATGGGGGTTTTGTTCTCAGGCAATTATGTCAATTCCCATGTTTCATTCTTAATTATAGAGTCGTATTCTTCCTTCATGGCATCCATCCATTCTTTGTGGTCTTTAGCTTGCTCATAATTTAAAGGTTCTACCACATTCATAGCTTGAGTTATTAAGTCATAGTTTCTATACCTGACCGGGGTCTTAGATTGTCTTGTTGTCCTCCTTAGTTCTTCACTTCTTTGTGGAGTTCTTTCACCTCTTCTAGGCGTGCGTTGGCTACTTGTAGAATCTACGATGCTTGGAGCTTCCACTTGGACTTCTTCTTCCTCTTCTTTAGCATTTTCCTCATTTTTTTTAGGTAGGTTCCATACATCATAATCATATGCTTTTCGTACTTCATTTGCATTTTCATGAAACAATACATCTCTACTTGCAAACACCTTATGATTGTTAGGATCAAACATCTTATAGGTTTTATATTCTGTACAATAACCAATAAATATGCATTTGATTCTCTTTGCATCAAGCTTTCTTCTATCCTCTTTTGGAATGTGAGCAAATGCTTTACTCCCAAATATTCTCGAGTGACTCACTTCTGGTTTATATCCATAAAAAGATTCAAAAGGTGTTTTGTGCTCTAAAATTTTTGTAGGACTCCTATTCTTTAGATATACAACAATACTAATTGCTTCAGCCCAAAAACCATTAGAAAGATTTTTACCTTTTATCATACTGCGAGCACATTCTACCAAGGTTCTATTTTTCCTTTCTGCTACTCCATTTTGTTGAGGAGCATGTGGCACTGTAAACTTGTTGAATCCCATTAATTTTGCAATACCTGATGAATGCCCCTGATGTATACTCCCCTCCTTGATCTGACCTGAAAATCTTGATGCTCTTTCCTGTTTGCTTTTCAACCATATTCTTGAATTCCTTAAAATATTCAAAGACATCATTTTTCTTTCTCATGAAATAGACCCAAGTGTATCTAGTTCTATCATCAATAGAGATAAGAAAATAATATGCTCCTTTAAGAGATCTAGTTTGCATGGGTCCACAAACATGAGTATGCACTAGTTCAAGTATTTCTCGTTTTCTTTTATCTATATGCATAGGAAACTCTTCTCTATGTTGTTTTCCTAATGCACATCCTTCACATTCAACATGTTCACTCTTAAACATTGGAAGACCTTCTACCATTTCTTTTTTCTGAAGCATCATAAGATCATTATGATTTAGGTGTCCATACCTTTGATGCCATAACTCTTCCATTGGCATAGTCGTTGATGCCAACGCATGATGATCCCTCCTTGTAACATCAAAGCTTATATAGTCCTCCAACTCTAGATCCTCTTGCAATGATTTTGTAGTGATCCAGCATGTCCTTCACCACACATTGTGACTTAACAAATTCAATTTTTAGATCTTGATCCACAATGGTGGATACAAAAATTAAATTCTTCTTTATGCCTGGCATATACATTACATTATGGATTTGTTTCACCTCACGAGTAGGTAATGTCACAGATACATCTCCACACCCTTTAATTTCATGTGACCTATCATCTCCTAGATAGATCTTATGAACATCATTAATGTTTTCATGATATGTATCAAACCAATTCCTATTACATGAGATATGAATTGAAGCACCATAATCAATAAACCAGACATTAGCATCATCAGTGTCTGCTGATAAAGCAGCATCAGAAACAAACAACTTGAGATTTTTGAAATCATCACATACTTTGGCACCTTTATCAACAAAATTCCCTAAATGTTTGTTATATTTGGACTCATTAAACTTCCTCCTCCTACAATCTTTAGCATAATGCCCAAACTTACCACAGTAGTAGCATCCTTCATTCTTCTTCACGTTTGCGTTTGTGCTTGGTGGTGCCCTGCCATTATCTGGTTTTAAATGTGGTCTGCCTTCTTTATTTCTCCTCCATGGCTTTCCTTTGTAGGGTTGTTTCCCTTTTGCCACCAATGCCAGATCTTAATTGTGAGATCTGTCATTGAGATTCTTTCTGCGCTCCTCCTCTTGCAGAAGAATACCTGTCAATTCATCAAAAGTAGGGGCCTTTTCCCTAGCTGCAAGACCAGTAATGAACATTTGATATTCATTTAACATGCCATTTAATGTGACAGTGACTAGGTTAGTACTAGAATTTTTTTCACCAATATCTTCTAGCTTATTTTTCAAATCTTTGATTCTAGAAAGAAAGTTACTGATATTTTCATTCTCCTCCATATTAATTGAAATAAGCTTACTCTTAAAAAATAATACACGGTTTGTGTTCGTTGTCTCATACAAACCTTTAAGTGTCTCCCAAGTTTCATGGGATGTTTTGCATTCCCTAATGTGTGGGATGATATTGTCCTTGACGGATATCCTCAAGAG
>ML804922.1:143602-158957 GCA_009831015.1 Picea engelmannii | reverse complement strand
GGGCAAGGGTACATTACCTATGTCTTATCTTATGGTCAGAAGGCAGTTAACCCAGATTAAACAGTTGGGTTAAGGGTTTATCTTTCTAAGGGCTACCTGATCAGGATTAGATGGTCTGATCAGATGCATTCACTAGTTCTTACTTGGGGGCTATCTGATCAAGATTAGACAGTATGATCAGATGTATTCACTACCCTTTCCTAGGGGCTATCTGATCAAGATTAGACAGTATGATCAGATGTATTCACTACCCTTTCCAATCTTGAAAATTTAAAAGAACTTGGTCATGTTTAGAAGGTATGACCAAGTTGTCATTATTGCATGAGRCCTTTGCTTCAATTMTTCTCTGACCTCCTTTCTCTTTTCCTTTTTATTCTCTTTTTCACAAATTATTTGAAGAATGCTATATCATTTGTGAACCAAATCACCAGGTGCAGATAATATCCAAGTCATAAGATGATTCCCATAAATTATGGGGTGATAACAGTAGCCACGAAGAATACACAGTGGATCTACGAGATGACAAGACATAGCCACGACCAATACAAAGTGGATCTATGTAACAGTATATGTGTCATGGTTCAAGAGAAACTCCTTCGCAACCTGGGTAAAGTACATATCAAAGTGATCACTCAACCCAGGGTCTTCTTACCGATCCCGATGTGGTACGATTCTAACCATGTGAATAGATGTCCTGATGTTGAACATGGCATAAACCACTTGATTATCGGTCAATGATGTAAACCGTTAACAAGTGCGAGGGAGATCACCATTAATGCCAATGATTCCCAAGGTACCCTAGTACATTCCAGCGAATGTGAATAGATGAGTTGAGGTCGAACATCTGTGGAATCATTCGATCAGAGGTCAATGATGCAAACCTATTGTTGAATGTGAGTAGGCCTGCCGTTGAGGCATGCAGGTCCCAAAGTACTAACTGGTTTCTAAGTCTAATTCCTGGATAATGTGTTGAAGTCGATAGGAATAGACTCGTCGAGGGAGGGCCTTGATGTATCCCCCATCAACGACACGAAACAAACATAGAGATGTAATTGACGGATCAAATGGACATGGAATGACACAGGTTTTGAGGCAAGATATTTGGGATGGCTGACTCTAGAGGCGGATACTTCCCTTGAACACTGAGGCACACCAACAAAACATGACATGGACCAAAACTATGCAGTGGATACTGTGACTTGCGTCGGGTGACCCAAAGGAGTGAAAGGAACTCAAAGGATTGGCTTAGTGCAGAGGTTCAACGGATTATGATGCATGCAAATGACAAAGTGTCATGTTCAAGGGAGACTCTAAGAATTGTTGGGCAATGTTCTCAAGAGACTGCTCGGCTTGCTCCTTTCAATTTTTTCCCCCATCCAGATAGACGAGTACCTCTTTTTGATTTAATGAGCTCGAGGAGGATAACACATGCTCCATATAACTCACCTTTGGTAAGTTCCTCTTCCTTTTTTTAACGAACCGGAAGAAGTAAGGGTTCGGTCCCGTATGGGCCTGTCGATGTGTGTTTTAATGAGTCCAAAGACAGAAAACTCGAAGGTTTTTTGGGATTATAGAGTTTGGAAAAACACTTAAAAGAGAACTCTCTCAGTTCCTTTTTCGTACAGTAGTCTAACGAGACTGAAAAAGGGGTAAACTATTGCTCGAAAGACACCCTTTATGACCTTTTAACGAGTGTGAAAGGAAGAAAGGTCACTCGACAATCTTTTCATATTTAGAGAGTCTGAAAAGGGTTTAAAGATGACTCCAGGGGGGTTCCTTTTTCGTGTGTTCGTGTATCCGTACGGGTCCGAAAAAGAGATAAAAGTTTACCCGGTTGCATTCTCATGTATTTACGAGCACGAGAAAGAACAAAGACTAAGCTCAGTATGCCCCCAGCTTGAAAGCTAGCGGCTTAGCTCTAGAATGATCATCAAAGGCTGGAGACATGCCCCCCAAGCTTCAATTCATTCACCGACTTTGAGGTTGTCACCAATTTCTGTGCTAGATGGAGAAAAAGGATACAGGTGGATGAAATGAAGGTTCAAAAATGAGACCTAACGAAAGACTCGACTCGACATCTACGAAATCTAGCGAAAGACTCAACTTGAAGGGATAGGTGATTGTTTCATTGTTTAACGAGCTTGACACAGGAAAAGAACTATGCTCAAGGTTCCAGGTTCGATCCCCAGATTGTTGTTTCATTTTTTAACGAGCTTGCTACAGAGAAGAAAACTATGCTCAAGGTCTCCGTTTCATTTTTTAACGAGCTTGCCACAGAGAAGAGAAACTATGCTCGTGGTTGCCCCCAACATGAAAGCTAGTGGCCTCTGTTTCATTTTTTAATGAGCTTGCCATAGAGAAGAGAAACTATGCTCGTGGTTTCTTCTTGATCATGACTTCCAAGAGGATAACACTCTGGAAGGATACCATGTCAAGGGACAAGAATCAGTCATGGAATCCAAGAGATCTTCACTGGATGGAAGATAGTCACTCGAGGAGGGACACAGGTCGAGGGTCGTGACAGGGGTAAGGAGACTAGGCTCCAATAACCCTACCAAATAGATCACCATGTCAACTACTGGATCCATATCGTCGGAAGTTGAGGGCATGGGAGACAACGCCACATAATTGACATGCGGCGGGGGTGATACTGTCTTCATATAAGAACCACTTAGGGAGGTAACCCAGTCGGGGCCGATGAATGAAAGTTGATCAATAGTCACAATTCTTCCATCGTGAGGGAAAGATATCAAACGGAAAAGGGTGGATACAATAGCTTTCATGGCATAGACATAATCCCGCCCAAGTAATAAAGAGAAATCCAAGGGGTCTCGGACTACCATGACGTCGATAAAGACAGTTTTCCCTCCCAAAGTTATAGGAAACTGAGGAAGGATCTTTAAAGGTTGACTAGTTCTTCTGTTAAAAGCTAACAGATTCTGTGTAACCGGTGCAAGCTGCGGACAACCTAAATCGTACCAAGCAACATAAGACAAAATACTAACGGGCGCACCTTCATCTATCAGCGTTTGGGGAACATCCCGACCACAAACCTGTACTATAATCTGGAAAGGAATGTGAGAGGGAAGACGATGTCCAGTTAGTGCACCCCAATCAAAAAGGATGGCTTCATTACTTGGAGGGGGTTTCGCAGGAGAAGGAGGAATGCCCCCCGGTACAGTAGAGTCTGTATTAACGAGAAAAACAAGGGTAGTATCGGGTTTACTCTCTAGAGAGAGAGTAGTATCGACCGATGATTGGATCAGATCAACCAATGGTGGACTTGGATGGACCACTTTGGCACTCTTCAGAGGAAGAGTGGGACTGACCGAGGAAGGGACTGGATTAGTCACTTTGACATTCCTCAATGGAGGAATGGGATCGACCGATGGCGAAACTGGATCAACCACTTTGGCACTCTTCAGAGGAAGAGTGGGACTGACCGAGGAAGGGACTGGATCAGTCACTTTGACATTCCTCAATGGAGGAATGGGATCGACCAATGGCAAAACTAGATCGACCACTTTGGCACTCTTCAGAGGAAGAGTGGGACTGACCGAGGAAGGGACTGGATCAGTCACTTTGACATTCCTCAATGGAGGAATGGGATCGATCGATGGTGAAACCAGATCGACCACTTTGGTGTCACACTTTTGATGAAGAGTGGGGTTGATCGATGACAGAACTGGATCAGCTACTTAGGTTCATGGTTCAATCGAGGAGGAAACTAGATTGACCACCTGATCAATTGAACTGACCGGGGATGGAACCAGATTGACCAGTCCATCAACCAATGATGGGTTGGGGGAAAGCTTACGATAACCTTTTGGAAGTTGAAGTTTTTCCAAAAGAGAAGAAGCCTTGTCCATGCGAGGACAAAGGTGAGAGTAATGATTACCTTTACATAACATGCAAGGGAACTTGACAGTTTTCTTCTTCTTACCAACCTAAACATCACTAGTTGATGGGGTATCATCGACATGACCGATAGAGGCCGATGACATGGAGGACCACATTTCTAAGACCTGGGTAAGACCAGGGCAATCCTTTAGAAAGTGGTCACCCTTACAAAGGCTGCAAGGGAATTTGGGTTTTGGATTCTTCCTTTTAATATTGTTGACCTCATCAACACTCCCAGTACTATTAAGAGTAACTGGTTTCCTAGAGCCAACATCTGATGTTGTTGGGGCCTTGGTCCTTTTCGGGTTCTTCTTCTTCTTCTCTTTCCATTTCTTCTTCTTCTGATCAACCTGGCTACTTGCTTTAGAGCTTTCACTAGGCGAAGAAGGAGAAATGGAAGGAGACTCGATGGATGAAGAAGGCGAAAAGTCGACATGAGGTTGATGTGTGGTTGGCGTATTGACATCCAAAGTATTAGGTGCAACTGAAACATTGGGAGGATTCGGGATCACCGGAGTGGGGAACAACCAAACTGGTAATCCAATAGTGAGTCCCGGAAGACTCAGTGTGGCAACATATGGAGGACCAAAGTTTCCAAACGAAGGAAAAGTATAAGGTTCCCCAAGAGAAGGGGTTCCTCCATTAGTACTCCCAGGATTTGATGCCATTATCACTGACTCAACCTAAGGTCCACTAAGTAAAACAAACAACACACACTACGAATCTAAGATGTAATCAATCAAACAAACCTTCCCACGATGAAACCACTAGTTGGTGATGAAATCCAACGTCGCGAGATCAAAATAGGAAGGGGCGGGGATAGAGTGGGTGGATCAGTTACGTTGGCGACCTACTTAATGGACTTACACCTTGGTGCAAGCTTCCATGCAGTAATTGTGGATTTACCCTCCAAGGAGCCCGAGTGAGTTTGACCAACGTCTGTTCCAGGTACAGTGAGACTTCCCTTCACCGTCACCTTGTGTGAGACCCTAAATATTATGGCCACTAAGGTTACCAATTCGCAGTCAGCCCCTGGGCGAGAACAATCGACAGTCCGATCCAAACGTACGGGCAGGGTATCGAGCCCGAAATCAACTAAAAGGATTCCACGCAGTAATTGTGGATTTACCTTTAAGCGATCCCCATAATACGATCTGACCACCACAATCAGTTAAACCACAGAGGGTTAGTCCCCGTAGCTCACCCGAATGCGACCTCGTGCGTAACCCCTGTGTGAGAGAGGGATCCGAGGAAGACTAATACAACAATTGGATTTAACTCTCCTTACTGCAAGATACTAAGTTTGTTTGATAGCTTTGGAAAGTTATCATTTCAACCTATTCCAAAGCCCTACACCTTAAACTAATGTAGGTTTTCTAACAGAGATTTAAAAAGTCTGATAAATTTTAGTTAAGCATTGATTTTAATGGTTGTTGTTTACTCAGAGGGTGTATGAGAGTGAAACTAATGGAATGATGACTTGATTCCCAAAAATATGCATGAAATATGATAAGCAATCATTTATTTTCAATGAATACCTATTTAAGGGAAAGAGGAATAGTCGTTTTCACTATCAAACACTTGATAAGGAATGCCCTCAATCAATTTTGTACTCAATCAAATCCAATATGATGCTACAACATTTCAGAAATGCAAACTAATATGCAAACTAATCATTAAGATATACTTTATTGTTTGTATGTGAATAATGATTAATTCAAAACAATTCTCGTCTTGCTAATTATCTTTTTGGATCAATGAAAATCAGACCAACACAAGCAAGAAACGTACAAACGATACACCCTCTCATTGTGATCAAAACTCGAAAGAAAAGGAACAACCAAAGAAGAATCAAGAACTTCACACCAAAAGAAATGTCGAAGAACAATGATCTTAACTAAAACCAAATGAAAAGATATGTCGACCTTTGATGACCTTCACCAACATTTTTCGTTCAGTCGAAAAGAGAGAAAGACAATGCATGGGTTTCAAACTCCAAATGGCAGAAAAACTCAACAACAATAGTGAAGAAGGCTACAAAATCCAAATAGCAAGATGTTTGTTCTTCAAAGAAGACAGATGTCAAGGCTGGAAAGGAAGAAGGATTGGCTCACAAGGTGACCCAGCAAGAGAAACACAGAGGCAAAACCCTGAAAAAGAAATTCTGGAAGGTTTATTGGCCAAAGGAGGGCTGGCGCTCTGTTTCCAAAGGAAAGGAGAGTTATAGTTCTCTGTATAGGGCTATGAAGGAGCGTTGATGCTCTGTTAACACAAGGACAGGGGCGCCAAGTTCAAAAACTCCCAAAAATGTCAAAAATTCCAAAAATTGCAATTCAATCTCGACAATTAGGCTGAGTATGATGGGTTAGGGAGCCAATCAGCTCATGAAACCAATCAAAAGTGGAGTGAACTAGGTCTGAAACAATCAAGGGGTAGAACAAGGTCAATGAGGAGAAATCAAAATAAGAAATTTCGATTTGAGGCTATCTCCCCAGTGGAGTCGCCAGTTTCTGTTGTAGGAAAATCTCCCTGCGGACAGGTAGATCGCCTCTAAGAGCTTGAACTTAACTCTAAGATAGAAAATGCTTAACGTGGACACTGAATTCCTTTCAAATCTATCCAAACTAACACATGAGAAGGAAGGATAACAGAAGTACCTCTTTATCGACGTTTGTCCCTGCACGCTTTGAGTTGGGCTTCGATCCTTTGCTCCTCGCTGAGTTCTGTAGACAAACAAGATACGACCACTTCCTACTCTATTGATATTAGCTTGAAAATAGATCTATCTATCAATGATAAGTTTATGCAACATCATACACAAACTAGAAAGAAACAGGCCAAGCATGTCATATTAATGAGAATAATGACAACAATACTTACAATCGTAGATGCGAATGCGACAGCTTCGTCAAGTCCCCTTCGTCTAACCCTTGCTCGAAAGATCCACAACCTAGATGGTAACAGATTCACTGATCACTCTCCTTTGGCTGACTGTGTGTTTCCTATGAGATCATAGGTTTCATGCTAGCAATTTTTCCCCAATCAGCTCTGTTCCAACACCACTTATGAGATCATAAGTTTGGTGTAATTCTCCATTTACAATCCCCTTTCACCATTAGAAAGCTTGCTTATATAGCCTTGGAGAGGCTTTAACCACTTGAGATATCCTTGGGGAAGTTGAGGATTTGCCTCCTTCAGTTGAGGATCTACCCTAGGATCATGGATGGACTAGGGATTCAAATCCAACTGCTTTCCAAGAATGAAAAGATGCTTCCCCCATTCATCTCAACAGCTCAATTGCTACCCAGAATAGGTAGCGCTCCCTCAAAAGGGCTATCAGAGTGTTGTATCACTCCCTAGTAAGCTTTAGGGGGCGCCAACGCTCTCAAAATTTATAGCGCTCCCTCAAAAGGGCTAGGAGAGCTTTATAACTCTCTCTGACAGTGTAAGGGGGAGTGTTGACGCTTCAAGATAGTGTAAGGGGGAGAGATCCCCTCAAAAAATTCATTTTTTGAGGTGCTTTCAGATGGAAAAAGGTTTGCAAGCTTGTTGACTCATTTCTCCTCTTCCAAATCAAATGTTTGAGGTGTTTCAAGTGTCCTTATCATGTCGTTATAGGCACGACATAGGCATCATGGCAGTATGCTTTGTTTGATGTTTGCGACACTTGTGAGCAACATGCGACACTTGTGAGCAACATGCAACACTTGTGACCTTTGTAATGACGACACTTGAGACACTATCAAAGTGAGTAATTTTGATGTGTAACAGATTTTGTCCACATATCGCTTCAAAAGGAGTCATGAGTGTAGTAGTATGGTATGAATTGTTGTACCACCATTCAACTAGGGGTAACCATTGAGCCCACTATTTTTTCTTTTCTGAGGCAAAACACCTCAAATATGTTTCCAAACACTTGTTGACAACTTCCATTTGACCATCATTCTGGGGATGATAAGCTATGATGAGATGCAATTGGGTGCCTTGTAGCTTGAACAATTCTTGCCAAAAATTTCTTGTGAAAGTTGGGTCGTGATCATAAACAATAGAGTGTGGCATGCCATGAAGCTTGAAGACATGATCCATGAAAATTTGAGCCACTGTGGATTTTGTAAACGAGTGTTGAAGAGCACATAAATGAGCATACTTGGAAAGGAGATCAAAAACCACCATGATGATTGATTTATTTCCTGATTTGGGTAAGTCGGTAATAAAATCCATAGAGATATCCTTCCAAATAGCAGGTGGAATCGGAAGCAATTGTAGTGTGCCTGAAGATTTGACTATTTCTCCCTTGTTTCATTGACACACATCACATTCAGCGAAAAAATTATGAATATCCTGTTTCATACCATCCTAGAAAAAAGAACGTTTGACCCTGTCATAGGTTTTGGTGAACCATGAGTGCCCCGTTGTGGGTGTAGCATGAAGCTCAGAAAGTACCATGGATTTAAGCTTTGATTGTTTACTTAAATACAAACAACCTTTGTATCGAAGCTCATCATGGAGCCAAGAGTACCCTGAGGAAGCTGGAGCATTGGACTGCAATTTTTGGATCAAATGTGAACTTTCAGGATCTTGTAGCCATTCCTGGCAAACGTCTCGGAGCCAATCTGGTACAATGAAGGAAAGAGAAAAAAGGGATCTTTCATCTTCATATTTTCAGGAAAGTGCATCCGCAACCACATTGTCTTTGCCTTTCTTATAAATGATCTCATAATCATATCCAAAGAGCTTAGTCACCCATTTTTCTTCAGGGAGGAAATGTGTTGTTCCAGAAAATACTTGAGGCTTTGATATTCTATCTTAATTTGGAAACGTTGCCCCAATAGATAAGGGTGCCATAGATCAATGACATGTAGAATAGCCAACATTTCCTTTTCATAGATTGATTTTCCTAGATTTCTTCCAGATAGTTGCTTGCTGGTAAAGGCCAAAGGTTGACCCTCTTGCATAAGGACAACACCAATTCCTTTCCCTGAGGCATCACATTCCAGGACAAAGGTATTTGTGAAATCAAGAAGGGCCATGACTGGAGTGGTGCACATGGACATATTCAAGGTTTGAAAATCTTGAGTAGTGGCTGGAGTCCAAGTGAAAGAGTTCTTTTTTAGGAGAGAAGTGAGAGGTGCTGCAATCTTTCCATAATTCTTAACAAACTTGCGATAATACCCTGTTAAGCCCAGAAATCCATGCAAGCTTTTGAGAGTCTTTGGGTGAGGCCAGTATTTCATAGCTTCAATATTTTTAGGATCCACCCTGACACCATCCTTGCCAACCAAATGACCCAAGTATTATACTTCTGAGGCACCAAAAGAACATTTAGACTGTTTCAGTAAAAGTTGGTGCTGAGAGAGTAGATGGATAACTCGATCCACATGAACAAAATGGTTTGTCCAGGTTTTTCTATAGATGAGGATATCATAAAATAAAACTAAGACAAAATGACGGAGAAAAGGATGGAAGAGATGATTCATGAGGCTTTGGAAGTTGGAGGGGGCATTACACAAGCCAAAGGGCATGACCAAAAAATCATAGTGGCCCTCATGAGTTATAAAGGCAGTCTTGGGAATGTTTGCCTCTTTCATACATATCTGGTGGTATCCCGAATGAAGATCAAGTTTAGTAAAGAATTGGGCGCCACTCAATTCATCCAGGAGGTCATCAATGACAGGAATGGGACATTTGTCTTTAATGGTAAGTTTGTTGAGGGTACGGAAGTCAGGACACATTCACCAAGAACCTTATTTCTTCAGGACCATGACCACAAGAGAAGAGTAGGGGCTTGTACTAGGGTAGATAACGCCTACATTAAAGAGTTCCTGGACCATTTTCTCAATTTCATTTTCTTGGGAAAAGGGGTGACGATACAAATGGATATTGGGAGGAAGGATTCTGGGTGCAAGGGGAATGGAATGATCATGAACACCACAGGAAGGAGGGAGTCCTTGGGGAGTGGAAATGACCACTTGATGTTTAGAAAGGATGGCTTGGAGGTCTTGCAGCACCAAGGGTATCTCTATTGCTTGTATGGCATGGAGTTGGGAAATAACACTAGAATGACCTTTTTTGAGAATCTTTTCCATGCGATGGGAACTAATGATATCAACTGAACCGACGATGATGCCTTGGAACTTATATTGGTGGCCCTCCTGGTCAAATTCCATGGTTAAGTCCTTAAAATCCATGAGAATGGGGCCCAAAGTTCTTAGCCAGTCTGCACCCAACACAATATCACAACTTCCCATGTCGATAGCAAACATATGATATTTCAGGTGGTAGTCACCAATTTGGAGACACACATTTTCACAACTCCCTCCACATTTCATGGAGCCACCATTGGCAATCACGATTTGGAAATTATTGATGGCATGGATGTAGCAATGAGTTTCTTGGGCAATGCAGCAATGAATAAAATTATGGGTGCTTCCACTATAAACCAGAATGATGACCTTTCGATGCTTGATGTAACTGATAAGCTTGAGGGTTTGGGGAGTGGAGAAGCGAGTGAGAGCATTGAGGGAAATGACCAGTTCTACTTCGAGAGGGTCTGAGGGAGGGGTTATATTAGTGGTTTTAGGTGACTCAGACACAAGGGGAGTTTCAACATCCTCTTCCGAAATATCCTCGGAGATGGCCATAAAAATATTTTGTTCCTTACACTTGTGGCCCAGGAAATATTTGTCATCACAATTATAACAAAGGCCTTTGAGTTGGAATTCAGCCATTTCATCCCTGCTCAATTTTTGGATCTTTAGTGGAGTGGAGGGAGTAGTGGGATTTACTAGTTTAGGGTGAGGGATAAAGGAGGGTTTTCAGTTTTGAGAAGATACAACATGTTGTTCTTCTTTATCTCTTTTAGTAGCCTCCACCCAACTCTGAGGCTGATCCATGAGGACATGGGCCCAAATCTCATCCTTGAGGCCATTGATAAAACACTCTCAAAAAAAGGCATCAGACATACCCTCTGTTTGAAAAGCCAGGTGCTCAAAGGCATCTATAAAGTCTTCCATTGTTCCTAATTGTTTCAACTTTGTCAAACGACCCAAATGGTTGGTGTCAGTGTCAAAGCGTTCATAAAGCTCTACCATAAACTGTGTCCAAGAAATATACCCTTGATGGGAAATTTTTCTCCATTGCCACCATTGCCAACATTCTTGATCTAGATGGGGAACACCATACCGAAGTTTGGACAAGTCATCTGTGATGCCGTATAAAGAGAAATAATGTTCCATTTGGGTTACCCAACCAGTGGGGTCTGAGCCATCAAATTTGGTCAATCCACCCGCAGAAGGTGTCGGTCACGTTGAAAGTGATGGTGCTGAAAGTTATGGGAATGAGAGGAATGTTCACCTTTAGTATGTGGGGGTGAGTCAGAGGAAGGGTTATCTGTAGGGATATGAATCTTGGTGCAGAGTGATGAAAAGATAGATTCAAGCTGGGTGGTCAGGTCTTGTTTGATTTCCTCCATTGAGGACTGCATGGTTGTATTGATGGCGACAACATTGGCACTGATTTGTTTCACTTCTTGTTGGGTCTCGATGAGACTAGATTGGAAGGTATTGAAATGAGCTTCCAAGTCTTAGATATAGGTATGGGGCATGAGGATGACAGAATCGAAAAGGGGAGGGTGGGGTCAAACATTTTGCTGAAAAATGATATGTATGAATGTGATAAGGGAGAAGAGATTAATCCAATGGAATAGGTCTCAATAATGGTGAATTTTTATTTTTATTTATTTTTTATTTTTTTTACACCTGCGGAGTTATACTCCAGTCTGAAGAATACTGTAGTGATGAAATGCCCAAATTCTTAACCAGGAAGAAATGTGTAGTGATTTGGTAACTTGAACACAATTGCGCGGCAATAGATCTTGTTTGTTTTAATTTGTTTATGTTTTTGTCCCCACGGGTTAGGTATTAAAGGGTTCTAAAGACAAGGGTTTGCCCTGTGCTATACCTCTCTGATATACGTGCAGGGTCCAACAGTAGTACTCGGCCCAATATCTCATGGCACTAACTAAGGAGGATAGACTGTGCCCTTAGCTGTACTACCCAATTACCCAGGTACTAGAGATTATCTTCCCGAGTGATGTTCTTAGTGGCACTATAACAGTCAGGCAGTCGATCGGTTTATCTAAAGAGGGCTTCAGGTAATCTAGGAAGATATGTACACAGGTGTTGTCTGATGCGCTACCACTCGAAGGGGTACCAACAGGGGTTACAAGGGTGGCCAACAGATGTGCGCTTAAGTACCACTTGTATTTCCTACGTGTATGAATCCCGCAACTGCAGGTTTATGTGCGTAACGACAGATCTCTGTGGTTTAAAGACGTTGGAATACGTCTCTACCCTGGAAAAAAAAATTAACCCACACTTTCTGCCGAGGAAATTTCTCTAATGCCACTTGTAATATACCAGATATAAAAAGTATGCAGAACATAAATAAAATGCTAGAAATGGCAGAATAACAACAATATAACCAGAAAAATCACCACAATAGCACTGAAATGATATAAGAATAACAACAGAAATAACACTTTGATTCTGAAAGCAATGTTCACAGGCCTCTTCGAGGGGGCAACCTCCAATTGAGCAGATCTCTATTACAATAATATCCAAGCTAGGGTTCTCATACCCTTGACTCCTATTTATACTAAATATGTCTATCAAAAGAATCATCTAGAGGAAGATCCTTCTAGAAGTGGAAGCTTCTATTAGGTCTTCTTACATTTGACTTATTCTATTTTATTGCAAGGCCTTATTAATATTGACCTTTATTACATCCGAATATATTGTTCTACCTATGTGCGGGTTAGGACCCTAACAATCAAAGTTAGTCATAGAACAAGGGAGGGTACAAATCCTTGTAGAATCCTTCACTGGTCAAGTTTCCCATTGGTGGGAAACTCATACCCGACACTTACAAACATCGAATATTTCTACCCTATATTTTTTCAAATGATTTGGTGGGAAGAATCTATTAGCGAGAGTAGACATATCGACATTTAAACTTAGTCATTGGGCATGAATGCTACTCCTTCACATATGACTTCTCTAGATATAACCAGGTACCAATTGAAAGGTAGGATCAAGAAAAAACAATGTTCATATCTGAGTTCGGATCATTTGCATACAGAGTGATTCCTTTTGGACTAAAAAATGCTCCAATAATATTTAATAGGATAATGGTAAAATATTTCAGGAGTACATCTACAAAACAATTGTTTTATATTTTGATGATTGGATAATCTACAACCTATTAAAAGACCACATCCAGTGCCTCTCACTGATGTTAGCAAGGTGTCGACATTTTCATATGTCCTTAAATATAAAAAATGCATCTTTTTCACACCAATTGGTATCTTTCTTAGGCATATTGTATGCAAAGATGGCATCAAGGTTGACATGGAAAAACTCAAAGTAATCCTTGAGTTGAAGCCACTAGTGAATAAAAACAAATCAAAATCTTCCTTGGGAATACTAGGTATTACAAAAAATTATTTTTTCACTACTTTGATGTTACATTTCCAATCAACGAGATTCTCAAAAAATAAGTCGAATTTCATTGGATCCAAGAATGTGATCAATTATTTGAGCTACTAAAAATAAAATTGGTAGAAGCACCAATACTACGATTTCTAGACCAGTCTCGAAAATTCCATGTCCACGTTAATGCATCCAACGTTGTTGTAGGACCAATCCTATCACAACTATACAATGAGATGATTGATCACCCAAATGCATACACCAGTTGGAAATTGAATAAACCATAACGAAATTATTCGACGGCAGAAAGGGAAGCAGTAGCCATTATCTTTACCCTACAAAAAGTTTAGCATTATTTACTAGCAAACTCATTCATGTTCTTCACAGATCACCAATTGCTTAAATATCTATTAAACAAGTTGGTCCACCAAGAAACAATATGTTGATGTCTAAAACTATTTCAGGAATTTGACTTCGAAGTATTAGTCCGACAAGGTTAAAAAAATGCCATCCTAGATCACCTATCCTGACTCGAAAGAAGAGAATACCTGACTAGGATAGAGGATGATTTACCTGACATGCATATATTTCAGATCGAAATTGCCCCAAAATCACTGAAAGAAATATAAAAATTATTGGAGGGGAAGGCCCATGATGATCTTTCGACAAATAAAAATAAGATCCTAGCACTGAAAGTAGCACCATTCACTCTCATGAATGGATACCTCTATAAGATAGGAAGTGATGATATGCTGAGAAGATGTTCCTTGGAACATGAAAGGGAAGATATAATCAATGAGGCATATGATATCTCTATAAGAGGTCATTTCAAGCCCACACAACAACCTGAAAGATTCTCCAGGAAGGCCTCTGGTGGTCGAATTTACATAAATAATGTCAAGAATAAGTGAAGAAGTGTGACAAATGCTAGAGGATGAGACAACCTCCGTGGAAGAACGAAATTCCTTTACACTTGTTAAACCCTAGTTTACTCGTTTGAAATATCGGCTATAAGCTTTGTAGGTCCATTCTCAAAAATATCCAAGTGCACATGGGTGAAGTATATTATTACTAAGGCCAAATACTTAATGAAATGGGATGAAGCAGAACCCATCGAGAATTGTACAAAAGAGACAACATCTAAATTCATATATGAAAACATAGTAATAAGATTTAGTTGTCCCTTAACTTTAATCAGTGATTAGGGAACACATTTTTTCAATGGTACAATTGAGATATTACTTAAAAAGTTAATGAACAACCACAAGAAAATGAAAACCTATCATCCACAAGCCAATGACACAGTCAAGTCCTTTAAAAAAACACTTCACAAGGGCTTAAAAAATAGTTTTGGGCTTGACAGGGATGATTGGGATGATAAGCTCCCAAAAATACTATGGGTATATAGGACTACACACAAAATATTGACTAGTCAAACTCCATTTAAATTTGTTTATGCTCAGGAATCTATAATTCCATTACACTTCTATGAAAACACATGAATGATAACATCTGTCCTAGAATTTGACCATATCTTAAATATGAGACAACGCTTCTACTAAGTTAAAAAACTCAAGGAAGAAAGGATGCTAGCTCAGAAGAATAAAGAAGTTCAAAAGAATCAACAAAAATCCTAACATGATCAACACATAAATAAAAAAGACATCAAAACAAGAGATTTGGTATTGATGTATGATAATCGGATAAAGGGAAAACTGTGGAAACTAGAAACTACCTAGTTGGGTCCTTATGTGGTCGAGGACACCTGACCATCAAAAGCAGTTCAATTGAGGATATTTCAAGGGAACCCCTTCCAAACATTGGTCAACGAGGTTCGTCTAAAAACATATCACACATAATATCCACAATACCTACTTGTGAAAACCTCTTTGGGGGCGCTAGCAGGATACAACTAGGTCAAAAACCCTTCGGGGTAGCCTAGGTCGAGTCGAAAAATAAATACAAAG
>ML804922.1:114620-143502 GCA_009831015.1 Picea engelmannii | reverse complement strand
AAAAAAAAGTAAAAGAAAAGAAAAGGATATTAGCATAAGCAATAAAAGAGTCGGTTAGGGAAATCAAATACAAAACTGTCATCATGTTATTTAAAGAGATATGACCAAATTGAACCATCAAGAGGAACTCCTTCAATCCAATATACTTAACATGAAGAGAGAAAAGAGTCCCTGGCCAACACAGTGGATACTTAGAGAAGAAAAAAAATCCATAGAAATTTCAATGCCAAAACAAGACCTCCGCCAATTTCTAAACAGACGATCCATAAATTCAAGTGAAAGGGAAATATCTAATTCAATCGAACATGAAATACCCATATCAAGCAAGCGTGGACATCATAAATCAGACAAGCAAGTAAATTATAGATCAAGCCAACATGATTATTCTTTTTTTTGTGACTGGAAAAATCAACAACTAGTTGGGCATGTACTCGCGTGACACGGGGTCATGTTATCAAACTACTACCACTATAACCTCCAGGCATGCCAACATGTCCCCTCATGTGGCAAAAAAGGTAATTCAAGGGTTTTTGAGTGGTGACTTCACATAACATAGTGCATTAACAATACACTCCATCACTGATTGTTCTACATCCCAGGGGCTGAGCGTGATTATTCTCAATTCAATCGAAAAAAAGAATATGGCTTTAGAAAAATGAACACCAATCAATTAAACAAAAAAATAAAGATGACCTGGTCAGATGGTTCAACCGTAGATCTTGGATCGATCGGAAGAATTGACCCAACCAAATCAACAAAACAAGTCAAATAAAAAAATTTGACCAAATTGGGCGAGTTCCCCAAGAAAAGAAAATTGACTTAGTCAGAATAATATACCAATGAAAATATTTTGATGCAATTAATGCTCGATGAGACAGGGTCGACCGCCACTTTTCCATCAACGCAGTTGTTCCCTCACATGAACAAAAAATTATATCGGTCATAACTAGTGACGCATTTGAATTGAAAATATCGTTGGATGAATTTAATACTCCACTTCACCTCCCATCTATATATATAAAGGATGTGTATGACTTTTCTTCTTTACTGTTTACACCTGAGCATCAGAGCATTCAAAGTGGTGAATTCATAGCTAAGCATTCGACCCCCAAAACTCAAAAACCATACTTCCTAGCCGACTAACAACAAACCACAAGTATGCCAAGGATGAGAGGTCAGGTCCAAGATTACTTGGTGTAGCTGTGAATGAAGGATAAATTTTGTAGAGCCACAACGATAGAATTATAATTCCATGTGAAAAACATTCATGACACAAAAATGGAAGGAATCAATTGGGCCAAGCATTAACAAAATTTCACTGTAAGGGGCATGGAGGATTGAGGATGGAGTATGGAAAGAAGAGAAAACATTCCTTGAGTAAGTCGACATACAACACTTCCTTGGGGCCCCATAGGTGTCATAGTTGTTGGCCCTTGACCAAGTTTTGAGGATCCTTGGTCATGTTTGACCTATTTTTTGGATTTCGACAGGCTGTCGAAGGCAGAGCACAAGTCGAAGTGGAGATCATGGGATCTCAGCCCCTTTTTAGGGATTTTTGGGTTTTGGGCTTATGTAATGGGTATGGGGATGTCGGACCATGGGTTTACCCATGTTTAGGCCCTCTTTCTAATGTATAAATAGAAGTCTAGGCAATGTAAAAGAAGGTAGGAGAGGAGGTTTTTGGTGCTATTCTAAGTGCAAGAGATGATTGTAAATGCTTTGTGCATACTGTGTGAGATTTGCAAGGCTAAGTGCAAGTGATTGTAAGAGACTGCGAAGAGGCTTTGTGTTGTAACTCAAGGAAGGAGGATCTAGCAGAGTGCACATAGATCTCATGTCCTTTGCGGAGTAAGATATCATGGCTCTGTGCATGTAGAAGTTTGACAGAAAGAAATAAAGAAGAAGAGTTGGTGGATGTAGCCCTAGGGGGTGGGGGTGAACCACATATACCCCATGTTGTGGTTGCTTTGTGATTTATGGTTGTTCTCTTTTTTATGTGGTTAAATGCTTAGTGCACTGATATATGCTTAGAAGAATCTAATATGGTAGCTTAGTGTTGAATAATGTGAATGAATGCTATATCTGATCTATGTTGGTATGCTTAGTGTTTGAACCTATTGGATTTGTGTAAATATTGCGTTGATCTATTATTAGGGTTTAGCTGCGCTGTAAACTAAGACTGAATATTAATGAACTATAACTGCTAAGTTCTCTGTTAAGGTGTTACAATCACAGATCTGTGTCCCATCTAAGGTTGCAGACATATGAGTCTTGCAACCACCCCTGCCTCTACCTCGGGTGAGACTTCATCTGCTTCGCAGTTGTTGTCGAAAGGGCTGGTAGTTAGGTTTTTGTTGGTGCGTTGTTGTAAGCGTTGAACCCTGGGTCTGCCCCTGTTCCAACAAATGGTTCTGTTGCTAGGACATGAAACTGTGATTGCTGGGAGCTACAAAAAAGAGAAAGCTCTATGTGTAGATCTATTTCCCTAGTGCGCAGTATTCTACTTGACTTGTGAAGCTCTATGCCAAGAAGAAAAGTCAGATCTGAAGAAAAGAGGTAAGACCTGAAACCTTTGTGCTCTGATAAAAGTAAAGTAAGAAGTTTTGGTTAAAGAGGTAAGATCTTAAAGGTTTGTGCTCTGATAAAGGTAAGAACAGTGAAAAGTTTTGATTGAAAAGGTAAGATAAGTGGAAATTTTTGTTTCAAAAGTATGGATCTAGGTATGTTTGATAAATTTTGTCCTAGCTTGAAAAGTAGGGCACAACTAGATGAAAGAAGGTTTGATATGAGTAGATATGAAAAAAGTAGTGAAGGATATGTTATTCCTGTGCATAGAAAGAATGTTTGGACTAACAAATGGATGTAGGATCCTAAAAAGAATGTTTTGCAGGCTAGCTATTTTGATTCTAGTGCACAATATTGGAAAGGTTGGGGATAATTTCAAAGAAAGAGAAGATTAACTCTTTGTTACAGTTGTAGAAGACTGGGACATCTTGCTAAGGAATGCCCTGGTAGAAGACCTAATTGTCTTTGTTGTAAAGCTATGGATCATGAAGTTTTAGATTAGCATAGAATGATTGTTAAGCTTAACAAAATGAATATGAGACAAGAAAACCATGAGGAAGGTCAAGAAACTAAGACCATGGAAAAACCCCAGAAAGAATCAGAGAATGCATTGCTACAAATGAAAGAAACCCTAAATGATCACATAAATATCAACTTATCAGAGATCTTCAAAGAAAAATAATGCATAGAAGCAAGAATAAGAGACTTCGACATTGACTGTGTCCTGGATGAAGAAACACAGGTAAATACTATGACAAAAATAACTGGGGAAACTTTAGGAAATACTGCTATGATTCCTTCATTGGGAGGAATAGGATTATTTAGAGGAAATATGATAACCCTGTGTGGAAGAATCACCCAGATATCTATGAGTGCTCATGGAACTTCGACAGATGAATATTTTGAGATTGTTAAATTTATTGAGAACAATGCCCCATTTGCTATATTACTAGGAAAACCTTAGATTGAAATGGATTAGGCCAGAAGGAAAGAAGAAGAAGTCTTAGAGCAGAAGAAGCAAGAATTAAAAGATTTCATGACTAGGAGGATAACACACTTGATTGAAGAACATGAGAACAGATCGAAGCTACTTGGAACCAGAAACCTGGATGTCGAAGTTGAAAGAACACAAGCAGACTCACAGACGAGTAGAACACCTACCCCAGATAGAGAAGATGTATTACTCTATGATCCTATGAAATAATCTCAACAACGCGAAGTTACTATGCCAAAAGGAGATAAGAATCAGAATGGAAAGAGGATAACTGTTGGGCTCCAGTTTTGTCATACTTTCCTCCATACAAATACACTCATAATTACACCTTCTGCCCACATTTAATCAATAATATATCTCTAATTACACCATAAACCTCCATTATCTCTTGTTATTCATCCTATGTGGTTAATACATAATTTTCCATATTTTTAGTGATTAAAAGGATGGTTATACAATAGTTTTGTCAATGATGGTTTAATCCTATGTTTCTATGTCCAAGCAACATCTTCTGTATTGTTCAGGTTCTAGTATATGCACTGCCCATGTTCCGATACATGTACTGTTCTTGTTCCAGTACCCGCATTGCAGGTTATCCGGTACTCCAAGTCATCTGGTACCAAAAGGTTCTAAAGTAAACCAGTACTTGCACAGTCATCTGGTACCCACACTCCATGTCATCTAGTACCCATACTTGTTAACTTTTTAGCTCGGGAGGTACTCCACATGTTTTGTCTTATATGTGGATGTTACCTTAATATTTACACTACGAGGCACTTAACTTTGTAATAGTTTTTATAAAGTTGTTTTAAGTGGTTCTTTTATTAAAGTGACTTTTTAATAAAGTGTACGTTCTATTTTTAAAGTGACTTTATTTTCATAAAGCACTTATCTAATAAAGTGAAATTCACTTTAATTTTAAATGAAACATTTTGGAGGGAATGAATCATGACCCTTGATCTTGGAAAAGGCAAGATCTAATCTTGGCCTTTAGATCTAGGGTTGGGGAAGGTGAAAAGACACTTTTGGGGGGAAAATGTCATTTTCAGATTATAAAAGAATGCATTGGGTAGTGTGCAAGACATGTCGAATGTCGAGAGAGGACATTGGGAGGAGAGTTAGAGAGATTTTATGAGCAATCTTGAGAGAGGAAAGTGAGTAGCAAAGAGGGCACATTTTTCGAGGAAAGTGGGCACAATTCTCGAGAAAAATTTTCTGTGATTTTTGGCTGAATTTTTTTTTTTTTTTTTTTTTTTTCTGCTGTGGGAGGCCATACTGTACAGATCTGTATGATTTTGTACAGTCCATAATGTATGGATCCGTATGATTCTGTACAGTCCGTACAACCATGCAGATTTGGCACGAAAATCAAGACGATTTTTGGCACGGTTTTCAAGGCAATTTTCAGATTTTTGGTGGTTGTTTTTGGGCCGTACGGAAAAGTCCGTATAGTGGACTGTGGGCACGAAAAATGAGGTACATAAGAGGTAGGACAGTGGTATGGTTTTGGTATGGAAAACGAGGTAGATTTCTGTGGGACAGATTTGGTGTTGTGAGGTATTTTCCTTGGCTGGAAATGTTGTTTTGCTGCTGATCTGTACTTTCCTGAAGATGAATAATAAATATATCTCTCTCTTGTTGGGTTTCCCCACATTGGGGTTTTCCCTGGCATTTGCCTAAATTTATGCATGTTATGGGTTGTTGTCCACTGTGTATTTTCGCTGCATATTTTGCTTAGCAATGTGTATTTCTGCTTATGGAAATTTCTGAATGTGGGTTTTATACATTTCTGAAATTTATGAAGACAATTATCTCTAGGTTGCTAAGTGTTTGAAAGAATATTATCTTGCTGATTTTTGTCATTAAAAATCTACATGGTATCAAAGCTTTTTCTCTGGCAGTGGGTAGTGTGATATTTCGGCAAAAGGGTGTGATTTTTTTCCTTGAGTTGTGACAGGGAATATGGCTGCAAGCATTAGATATGAGGATTGGTTGGATGGCATTTCCAACTACTTGCAGTGGAAGGTTCGTTTGTTAGCCATTCTCAAGGAGAACAAGATCTATAGCTATGTCAGCTCTGTTGTAGCAGCTCCCGTAGCAGATCCTGTTGCTTTGGACTTGTATGAGGTCAAGGAAGCCAGATTTCAGAGGATTATTCTGGATGGGGTGAAGGATCACCTTATCCCACACTTGGCTAAGAAAAGACTGCCAAGGAGATGTGGGATGCACTTAAGAACTTGTTCGAGGTGAAGAACGAGAAGCAAAAGATGGCCTTGAAGGCTAAGTTGCATGATACCAAGATGGGTAAGGAGGAGAGTGTATCTTCTTACCTTACCCGAGTGGCTCAAGTTAAAGATGAGCTGGCAACTGTTGGAGAGGTCACTTCGGATTCTGAGTTGGTGAGGATAGCCTTAAATGGCTTCACCAAAGATTGGGAATTCTTCGTGAAGTGCGTGGTGGGTTGTGAGAATCTACCAGATTGGAGCAGACTGTGGGATGATTTCACTCAAGAGGAGATCCGGGAAAGATCTCAGAGCAGTGATCAGAAGACAGACAGAGCTGATGAGAATGTTTCTCTTGTGGCAAAGAACAAGAAGAAAGGAAGTTCCGGAAGGGACTTGAGTAAAGTCAGATGTTATTGTTGTAACTAGTTGGGGCACCTTGCCTCTCATTGTCCTGAGAGGAAGAAGAAGAAAAAGGAGTCAGAGGGGCCTGAGACAACTGCTACAACAACCATAGAGGAATTTGCTTCAAAGTTCGGTAGGGAATTTTCTTTGGTTACCCTAGTTTCCAGTGTCGGCAGTGGAGGATTCAGAGGTGATGTCAGATGGATTGTGGATAGTGGAGCCTCTAACCACATGATGGGAATCTTGCGAGTATTCCCAGACTTCACAGATATTGGTCTTGGCTGACAGGTGGTAAATGAAGGTGGTATGGCGAGAGTCGTACGTGGAGTTGGGAATGTCAGATTCCAACTCGAGTTTTGGGGGACTCTTGTATATTGATGGAGTTCTCTTTGTTTCAGGGTTGAGTGTTAACTTACACTTAGTCTCAGCCTTGCAAGATGTAGGATATTGCGTGTTGTTCAAGAGGGAACATGTCTTTATCTACAGAGAGGGAGTGGACCTAGTAGAGCTGCAGTTGATCGGTAACCGGGTGAATAGGTTGTATATGTTGAGAGGACAGCCTATGATGTATGATTCAACGTCGGATGAGGAGCATGAGGAGGCTGCTGAGACTGCGGTGGCACCAAGGTATCAGTATCTCATTCTGAGAGAAGAGAGTGAGCCTCTTTTGATCGCTGGCAGAAGGCTCAGCCAGGTTTATCGAACCGATGCTCAAGATGAAATGAGCTCAGGGTTCCAAGAGGTTGCCAGGATAAGATCTTCTAGTTCGAGCTCTGTGCAGGTGTTGTGGATGGATCCAAGTTCAGAGGGAGCTCCTACAGAGAACAGTGTGATGGGACTAGATGATGGATATGGCAGCGAGTACATCCCTCGCTAAGAGGGAGTGTTAGCTTTTTAGCTCGGGAGGTACTCCGCATGTTTTGTCTTGTATGCGGATGTTACCTTAATATTTACACTACCAGGCACTTAACTTTGTAATAGTTTTTATAAAGTTGTTTTAAGTGGTTCTTTTATTAAAGTGACTTTTTTTTACACATCAACATTACTCCTTTTGATAAGTGTCACAAGTGTCGCATGTTGCTCACAAGTGTCGCAAGTGTCAAGAAGCATATTTCCATGATGCTTATGACGACATTAAGAAGACACTTCAAATGCCTCAAACACTTGATTTGAAGGAAGAGGAATGGTTAACTGAAGTCAAGTACCTCTTGCCACCTGAAAGAATCACTGAATCTAGGTTTTTAGAAGAGAGCGCTCCCCTATATCTCTCTTAGGAGCACTGACGCTCCCCTATAAACTGCTAGGGAGCGCTATAGCACTAAACAACCCTTCAGGAGGAGCACTACTGATTTTAAGAGCGTTGGTGCCCCCCTAAAGCCTACTAGGGAGCACTACAACATTATGATGGCCCTTTTGAGGGAGCGTCGGTGCCCCCCTAAAGCCTACTAGGGAGCGCTACAATGCTCTGATGGCCCTTTTGAGGGAGCACTGCCTATTCTAGGCAGGAGTTGGTCTGTTGAGGAGAATAAGGAGAAGATCTTTTCAATCTGGGAAAGCAGTTGAATTTGAACTCCTGGTCTAGACATGATCTTAGGGAAGAGCCCTGACTCAAGGAGGAAAATCCTCAACCTACCCTAAAGATACCTCAAGAGGTTAAGCCTTTCTAAACCTATATAAACAGGCTCTATCATGGTGAAAAGGGGGGAAGAATTAGAAGCATGAAACCTATGATCTCATAAGAAACACTTAATGAACTAGAGGAGAGTAATCAATGAAGTTGTTGTCATTCGGATCATGGATCTTTTGAGAAAGGGTTAGACAAAGGGGATTTGATGAAGCTGTTGCACTCGCATCTACGGTTGTAAGTTACTTCTGTCATTGTTCTCATTAATATGACACTCTTGGCCTGTTTCTTTCTAGTTTGTGTTTAATCTCACATGAACTTGTCTCTAATAGATAGGCCTATTTTCAAGCTAATGTCAGTAGAATAGGAAGTGGTTGTACTATCATTTGTCTACAGGGCTTATCAAGGAGTGAAAGATTGGAGCTCAACTCGGAGCGTGCAGGGACAAACGCCAGTAAAAGGTACTTCTTTTCTCCTTCCTCTTCATACATCAGTTTATATAGATCTAAAAGGAAGTCAGTGTCCATGTTAATCATCTTCTATCTTAAGAGTTAAAAGTCTAGCTCTCAAGAGGAGATCTACCTGTCCGCAGGGAGATTTTCCTTCAACAGAAACTGGCGACTCTGCTGGGGAGTTAGAATCGAAACTTTTGGTTTTGATTTTTCCTCATAGACCTTGTCTTACCCTCTGATTGTGTTCAGACCTTGTTCACCCCTTTTTTCTTGGTTTCATGTGCTGATTGACTCCTTACCCCATCACACTCAGCTTGATTGCCAAAATTCGACTGAAATTTTGGATTTTTGGACATTTTCATGAGATTTTTAAGCCTGGCGCCCCTGTGGCTGTGTTAATAGAGCACCAACGCTCCCTGGATGTGTTAGAAAGAGCGCTATAATGCTTGGTGCCCCTTACACCAGAGCGCCAACCCTCTTTTGGAAAAAAACCTTTCCAGAATTGCTTTTTCAGGGTCCAGCCCCTGTGTTTCACTTGCTGAGCCTCTCTGTGAGTCATTACTTCTTCCCACTGAACTTTGACATCCTTCCTTCTAAGGAACAAATACCTTGCTGTTTGGATTTTTGGCCTTCTTCATTTATTTTTTGAGTTTTTCTGTTGTTGGGAGTTTGAAATCAATGCACTGTTTTTCTCTCCTTTTTGACTGAGCAAAAAACTATGTTGAAAGACATCAGAAGTCTACGAATCTCTTCATTTGGTTTTGTGAGGTCAGTGTTCTTCCACATCTCTCTTTTGTGTGAAATTATTGGTTTTCTTTGTTTTCTTTTTTTCTTCTTGTTTTTCGATCATAGCAAGAGGGTGTATTGTTTGTACGAAACCTGCTTATGCTTGTCTGAGTTTCCTTGATTCAAAAGGTTAATTGGCAGGAGAAGTGTCATTTTGAATTAATCATTATTGATTGATTGATTGACAGGAGAAGTGCCATACAAACAATAAAAAGACATCTTCATGATTGATTTGCATATTAGAAGACATTTCCAAAAAGTTTTAGCACCACACTGGATTTGATTAAAAATTTGCTTGAGGACATTCCTTCTTAGTGTTTGTTAGTGAAAATAACTCTCTCTCTCCCTTAAATAGACATTCATCGAAAATAAATGACTGCTTATCATTTTTGATGCATGTTTTTGGATTGAGTCATCATTCCATCAATTTCACTTTCATGCACCCCTTTTGAGTAAAGAACAACTATAAAATGAACGCTAATTAAAAACTATCTAGAACATTTTTTCTTCTAGGATCCTCCACCAACAGTAGATTAGGATTAGTACTTTGGATTAGGCTGTGAGCACAACTCTCCAAAGTTTCCAAAACAAACATTAGCATCCTGAGCTAGGGAGAGTCAAATCCAATTGTCGTATAAGTCTGCCTGGGATCCCCCTCTCACACAGGGGTTACGCACGAGGTCGCACTCGGGAAAGCTACAGAGATTATCCCTCCATGGTTTGACTGATTGTAGTAGTCAGATCGTATTATGGGGATCTCTTTAAGGTATACCCACAATGTTGAGTGGAAGCCTTTCAAGTTTATTTTGGGCTAGATACCCTGCCCATACGTTCGGATTGGACTGTCGACTATACCTGCCCAGGGGATGACTGTGAATTGGTAACCTTAGCGGCCATAATCTTTAGGGTCTTACACAAGGTGACAGTGAAGGGAAGTCTCACTGTACCTGGAGCAGACATTGGTCAAACTCACTCGGGCTCCTTGGAGGGTAAATCCACAATTACTGTGTGGAATCTTGCACCAAGGTGAAAGTCCGTTAAGTAGGTCACCATTGTAACTATTCCACCATATCCCCGCCCCTTCTTGACTTGATCACGCGACGTTCGATTTCATCACCAACTAGCACGGTCATCAAGAGAAGGTTTTGTTTGCTTGGTTGTGATTCCTAGATTCTATTAGTGTATGCTGCTTCTTTTCGGTAGTTGGCCATAGATTTTTTTGCCGATTCTTTTTTGCCAACATCAACCCTCCACGCCGTTCGCGGAGGCTACAGGGACTTCCTCCAGAAAATATGGAAGAGAATACCCCTTTACCCCCTCATTCTATGGAGGAATCTCCTCAACGGAGAGAGGTTCACGACACTATAACCTCCCAAGAAGAAGTTCCCACCCCTTTAGAGAATTTTAGAATTGTTTCAGAGTCTCCGGAGGCTTTCCGCATTCCTGAGGGATATGAGAGACGTGTTCTCCAACTGAATTCAACCGGTGAATTCATCGTCATCAATCCTTCTGAAGTTCTGACTGGGTCTCATTCAAACCCTCTAGTTGATGACCCCTTTTGGACCGCAGACATTGTTCGAAGTACACTGTGCATGGTGTGGGATCTTTATGGAACAGGAATAGGTGCTGACGTGCCTGTTACCTACACCGTACCCTTAAACCATTTTACCAGTACTACCGCCTTTTCAGCTACACCGTCCGGTGATCTGAACACATCGTCCGTTGGCCCAAGGTCCACTTTTTCTCTCCATATGGCTCACTCTATAATGGTCCCTCACATTCCGACTATTCTCGCCGGTAATGTGATGGTTAGCCAAGTTGCAATTGGCACACCACTAACACCTAGACCCTCATCATCACTCCCTTTTGGGTATAGAGAAATGAATTCTTCTGTTGTCACTATTACCCAAGGTATGTTGGGAAGTTCTATACCTATACAACAACCCGGAGGGACCGACCTTGGTGGCTTTAACCCGTTAGGCAGCACCGGTCAGTTGTTTACGTCTGGTTCCCAAAATTTTGAGAACTCCACCTCAAGCTAGGGGGCATCCTCCCACCGGAGGAAAACTTCCATTTGGAGGGCACCCTTATGCTGGGAGGTAGCCTCAATCCGGAGCCTACCATCAACCGTATGGACAAAATGTGTCTACCACGCCCAATCTGTAGAATATCCCTTTTCCAGGAAACCCATAGTTCTTGGGGGGACACAATCCTTAGGCTCCACAACAACCTCTTCCCCATCAAGGGACCCATCTATATCCTCCTTATGGACAAACACCAAATCTGGCTTATAATCCTCAAAACCCATCCGGTTATCCTCTGCTTGCACATGTTTCTCGAACCACCTCAAATCCTGTGTACCCTGGTCAACACCAACCTTATACAAGAGGACCCACTGGTTACAATTATCTGCCTAAACCAGTGTATGGTCCTACTGGTGTTCCTATGCCACACCAGTATTACCCACAGGTTAACTGACAACTACCTTTCCTAGAAACTCTGGACCTCCCAGACTTGTCTTGGTTAACGAATGATCCTATTTTTCATTCTCCGGTTTGGCCAGCTATTCCAGCTAAACTTCCTTCTGATATTCCAAAATTCGACGGAAAGTCCGGCGAAGACCCAAACAACCATGTGATGACTTTCCATTTGTGGTGTTCATCGAACTCCCTCATGGACGATTCTATACATTTGCATCTTTTCCAATGAACGCTTACAGGTTCTGCAACAAAGTGGTATATTGAACTACCACGTGCTTCTTTTCACAATTTCAACTCCCTTGCCATGTCCTTCCTCACACACTTCCAACTACCCATTCAATACGAGACAGGTATCGAACTATTGACCTCCCTTCATCAAACAACCTCCATACATATCTCCGATCATATTCATGAATGGAGACGATGATGAAGGTTAATCAAAGCAGTCATCCCTGACCAATTATTAGTGGAATGGTTCACTAAATCACTGTTACCCCAGATCGCTCGTGATGTTTCTCTGGGTGGCATAGTCACTGAGGAAGAAGTCATTGCTCGAGCTCAATACTTAGATTTGGTTTATTCACAATCTGGTACTCTGTACAAATTGATACCAAATTCTACCTGTGCCACTACTGACCCATCCAAACCATCGTCTACCTCGCACGCAGATGGATTCATTGGCTCCGTCAAAACCCAATCTACTTCCCAGTCGACTGGAGCAACCCAGCGGTCCGTTTCGACATCTGCTCCCAGTTCGACCACACCCTCTTCTCCCTCCTTTCAAGCTCAGGTCTCTGAGGTGAATATGGTCCAATCGACCCCTTCACAACAATATGGAGGCAAGAAGAAAGAAAGAAATAAACCGAAGAAAAACAACAACAATGAACAACCAAAAAACCAACCTCAAACCCTTGCTGCCGGAAAACAACCACAACGGAAACCAAAATTCCCATGTCTCATTTGTGGTGACAATCACTACACCCGAGACTATCCACATCACAATGAAGTGGCCAAGATATTTAAGGGAAATTCACAACTCGCTGTGCTTACCCAGCCTTTTCCACAGTAACAATCTTTGGTCTCTCAAACCCCCACTCCAGGGGGCAGTTCAAACCAATCCCATGATGAGGCCTCGACAAGTGCCCACATTTACATGTTTAAAGGGATTAATCTGACCACTCGCACTATGACATATGACACACCGATTAAACTTGATAAGCCGATGTCCACTAATGGTTCCTTACCGGACCCATTACCATCTTTCGTTAGTCCTCCATCTGCTAGCCCTATGTCTGGGCCACTTCAGATCGAGAAACCTTCGTTTGACTCCATCTTACGCCCTCCTAAGAGCACTATCCAGAAATCTACCTTTAATCCTAGTTCACGAGCTACCCAAAACTACAACATCGTTGAAGATTTGGCTCAAGCACCGTGTGCTATGTCTACTTTGGAAGTTCTACAACACTGTCCCAATCAACGTAGAATGCTCGTGGCTGCCATTGGTGCTTTCGATCCTGAGTCATCTAATAACCTCACGTTTAATTTGGATGATCATCAACCTCGACTCTCCCACCAACTAGATTTTCAAATTGATGTTGTTGTTCACAATCAACAAATCCACCGAACTATCTTGGATGAGGGAGCCTCTACTTGTGTCATGTCTTTGGCTTGTTGGAAAGGCTTGAAATCACCTGCCCTTAACAAATCACCTACGATGTTACGCGCTTTCGATGGGTGAGGTTTTCATCCTCATGGACTTTTGCAATCCTTAGTCGTTCAGTTGGGCGGCAAAACTGTTATTGTTGATGTCGAGGTGGTCGATGCCCCCCTCGATTACAACCTACTACTCGGAAGAAGTTGGTTCTACGCTATGACTGTCCTCGCCTCGTCGGTGTTTCGATGTGTGCAATTTCCCCATCAAGGAAAAATTGTCACTATCGACCAACTAGACTTTTGTACACCTGACGCTCGTGCCCCCCCCCCCAGTTACCAACAACATTCCTTTTTTGGGAGACCACAAAGTTACGTATGAAAGCATTGGTATTGGCTTGTTGAAAGATTCTAGCCTTATGGGTACTTTCCCTACACCACTTCCACCCACCACATCTCATATTGCTACTGTCAATATGATTTCGACTATGTCTTATCAATCTTTGGAATCATCTGACGCTTGGATTGTACCTAGTCCTATGGAATTCGATGTGCTCGGTGACACCATGCCACTTAGCCCAGCCGAGGCCGCATACATGGCTATTCAATCTGTCTCTCCCTCCCCGGATAACCCCCATCTATTGGCACCCGATGCCTACTCAATGTCATCATGGTTGGATTCCCTATCGTCTGCAATCGATTACATTTCCCATATTTTTCCTTTCGATGAATCTATAATGGAAATTCTTAGTATCGATGATGTACCTTGGGATGATAACCATCACCGATCCTATTTTCTTCTGCCTCTAGAAGAAATTCACAAAGACATACACTCTGTCTTCCCTCCTGATGTTACCAATTCTCCACAATCTCCCATCCTCACACAAGACACTCTTTCTGAGGGGAATATGGGTAATATATCTACTATGATCGTTATTGATATTTCGATCAAAGAAGGCGTTGTGGAAAACATTAACCTTGGTGCTAATTTCACACCCGAAGAAGTGGTCTCTTACACCTCTCTGTTTAAAGAATTCTGCGATGTCTTCGCTTGGAGCTACGAAGAAATGCCAGGAATCGACCCCTCGATCGTCGTGCATAAAATCAAGACTTACCCAGGTGCGAAACCTATTCGACAAAAACTCCATCCGGTTCATCCCAAGAAAATCGCAGCCATAAAGGCAAAAGTTGAGAAAATTTTAAAATCTGGCTTTATCCACCCTGTCCCTTTGACAGAATGGGTCTCCAACCTTGTTCCAGTTTCCAAGAAACAGGGGACCATTCATGTCTGTGTTGATTATTGGGATCTCAATAAGGCTTGTCCAAAGGACAACTACCCTACGCCCTTCATCGACCAGATCATTGATAATTGCGTTGGGAGCGTAATCTTCTTTTTCATGGATGGTTTTTCCGGGTATAACCAGATTGAAATTTTACCTGCTGATCAACATAAGACATCCTTTATCTTCCCATGGGGAACTTTCTCCTATCGAAAGCTACCTTTTGGTCTCAAAAATGTTGGTGCTACTTTCCAGTGGGCCATGTCGTACACTTTCCACGATATCAAGCATATTGCAGAACCTTACCTCGACGACTTACCTACCCACTCATCCAATCGATCAGATCACGTTGATCACTTACAGGCTATTTTTCTTCGATGTCGGTTTTACCGTATTCGCTTGAACCCACATAAGTGCATTTTTGTTGTCGAATCTGGTCGACTCCTCTGTTTCGTTATCTCTAAAGACGA
This sequence comes from Picea engelmannii, assembly GCA_009831015.1. Taxonomy (NCBI): domain Eukaryota; kingdom Viridiplantae; phylum Streptophyta; class Pinopsida; order Pinales; family Pinaceae; genus Picea; species Picea engelmannii. The sequence continues at coordinate 128,574 of ML804922.1, read as the reverse complement.
GATTCGGGTGGATCCCTTAAAGATTAAGGCTATTATGGCCTTACCCCCACCTACTAATTTGACCCAACTCCAGAGTTTTCAAGGAAAAACAAACTTCCTTCGTCGTTTCATTTGTAACTACGCTGAGATAACTAAAGAATTCATGCGATTGTTGCAGAAAAACACCCCTTTCATCTGGGATAACATCTCTCAATGATCATTTGATGCTCTCAAGCATGCCTTGACTCACGCACCTTTGTTGCACCCTCCAGAGTATACAAAGGACTACATCCTTTACTTAGTCGCCTCCACTTCCACTATTTCAATGGTATTAGTTCAGGAGGACCCCAACGGCGAGGAACATGTGATCTATTACCTAAGTAAGAGTCTATCTAGACCCGAACTCTGATATTCACATGTAGAAAAACTGGCTCTGGCAGCCGTCATCACTGTCCAGAGATTTCGCCATTACATCCTACTTCACACCACCACTGTGATCGCAGACTCAAACCCCATGTACCACGTCTTGACACGTCAAGTGCTCAGGGGAAAATACTCTAAATGGATCGTTATCCTTCAGGAATTTGATCTTGAATTTGCGAAGTCCAAATCCAAAAAGTCCCTGGTGTTTGCGGAGCTTATCTGCGATCTCCCCCATGCTGATGAAGATATCGAACCTAGAGATTCTCTCCCTGAAAAAACTCTTTTCCTCATCAGCACCTCTGATCCTTGGTATGGAGACATCCTCCTTTATCTCCAAACCCAACGCTTTCAGCCTAACACTTCCCGTGAAGAACGTCGACGTATTCGCCACCATTCTCGCCATTATCTTATCGTCGGTGACACCTTGTATCGCCGTGGTATTGACACTATCCCTCGACGATGTTTGATTCATGCAGAGGCTGAACGCGTTCTGAATGACTGTCACCTTGGTGCCTGTGGTGGTCACCTTTCTGGGATGGCCACAACCCAAAAAATTCTACGTGTCGGCCATTTTTGGCCCTCGATTTTCAAAGATTGTATTGAGGCAGTCAAAAAATGCCCACCCTGCCAAGTTTTTAACAACAAGGCACGCACCCACACTACTACACTGCACCCCATCATCACCATTGACCCCTTTTCCAAGTGGGGTATCGATTTTATGCAATGTAATCCTACCTCAGTCGGGGGGCACGGTTATATAATCGTCGTCGTCAACTACTTTACCAAATGCGCTGAGGCTATGCCTACCTTTCTGAACGATGGTCGTACCGCAACTCTTTTTGTTTTTAACCACATCATAACTCATTTTGGTGTACCACGCGCTATTGTCACCGATCACGGTTCACACTTTAAGAACCAGATGATGAGTGAATTGCATGCCAAGATGGGTTTTCTCCATGAAAACTCATCTCCATACTATCCTCAGGCCAACAGGCAAGTTGAATCCATCAACAAAGTCCTCAAAACCATGATTCAATGCATGGTAGGGGTAAATAAGACATCTTGGCATCTACAACTTTTCTCCGCTCTCTGGGCTTACCTCACTTCCATGAAAACCACAACTGGGTTCACTCCTTTCTAGTTAGTGTATGGCATCGAACCTGTTTTACCAATCAAGTGTGAGATTCCATCTCTGAAACTTAAAGTAGAACTCCTACCCCACACTTCTGCCGAAGAAGAACGTTTCTTATATCTGACCAAACTGGACGAAACACGTCGTGATGCCGCTCTTGTTAACAAGGCACATCAGAAACGGATAAAAAATCAATACGACAAATCCATCCATCCTCGGACTTTTGCAGAAGGAGACTTAGTCCTTGTCTATGACCAGGCTCATGACAAATTAGGGACAGGTAAGTTAGAACCTCTGTGGCATGGACCTTACATTGTGAAACGTGTTCTGCACAGAGGCGCCTACGAGTTAGTCGATTATGATGGAATTTCCCTAGGAGAGCCCTAGAACGGGCTTTACCTTAAAAAGTACTATGCCTAGATCACCTAGCATGTGTACGTTGTACATTATTGTATTTTAGTTTGGTGTGTTTGTTTCTTTCATGTGCTTGAGTCTTTACCTTTGCCACTCATAACTGTGCCTTGTGTTTTCATGCACAGATGTCGTCTTCCTTTCCTATCTTTTTCGGGTTTGCGGATGGCGCTAGTCGACACACTCGGAACATTGCTTTGGCAGCATGGGTCATTTACCAATTTGACGAGGTGGTGAGTTTAGGAGGTATTTTCTTAGGAGAAACGACTAATAACATGGCAGAATATCATGCTGTCATCAGAATTTTGACCCAAGCCTCCTCCCTAGGTATCTCTCGTATCATTGTTAACTTAGACTCCCAAGTCGTGGTCTATCAACTCAATTGTATCTGCGCAATCCGTAATCCTATCCTGCTACGTCTCCACCTACAAGTTTTTCGTCTTGAATGAATGTTTGATTACATCGAATACAAACATATTCCAAGAGAACTCAACAATTTTTCGGATTCGTTAGATAATTACATCATGGATTGGTATCTCTCCCATAGATAAGGTTCCATGAAGGAAAACAAATTGTACATCACATGTAAATTAAAACACATCACATTAAAGACATCATCATTTACAAATATTTTGGCACTGTAAAAACTCGGAACTGTATATATATACATAGCGTGACTGAAAATGTTTTGATTACATCAAAAAAGTATTTGGAAGAGCAAAATTTTGGGTCTTTACACCCATACAACATTGTCCGACAAGCCATACAAAATATACAATCACCAGAGAGACTCTAATCTCTCTGCACTGCATTATGCTGAGAATAACATATCACTGCGTGCACTACTCATCTCAATAGAGAATTAACATTCTCAGGCACCCCCACAGTGTGTCTATGTAGATGTAAATGCACTTCTCTCCTCCGTAGAGGAGGAATTCCCATCGTGAGGCCTTGAAGGTTTCTTTCAACCTCCCGGAGACCTATCACTGGTGCCCCCGGATCTACTGCAACCTGAGCACCCCCACAACGTCCCGGTACTGGTATCTCAGTTGGGTGCACTGCTCCCTTGTCTGCATGTTGAAAACAATACATCCATTAAAAACTCTTCTACGTACCCAAAAAAAATATACATACGTTAAAAAAAAAAACTTAAAACAAAAAACTAGACAAGGTGTTGTTTAGTCTCTCACCTGACGCATCCCAATCTTCCCCCGCTGGTAGAATCAAATCCATGCTCCCATGAAAGTCCACCTCAGCATATGGAAATTCTTCTATCCAAAGATATTGGCGTCTCAGCCAAGCGAAGAAGTCACTGGTGAAACAGAACTCTGATTTTTCCACTAGTCTCGGAGACAAACTAGTCCATCGTTCCATCTGTGGTTCTCCCACTGGTCGTACCACCAATGCAATCTAAGGCTGCATCTGGGGGATGCATTCTAAGAAGAATGAGACCAAGAAATAACCATATCCAAATTGTTTCTGCCCCATCCTACATCTCAAAACCTATTCCTTCATGTTCTAAAGAAACCCTGCACTCCAGTTAAACAGCGTTGGCTCCAAACACTGAATGCCATAAGCTATCTGTGATCTTGACACAAGATGAGTGCTAGTGCTTCCCATCACACTCATGATGGCAAACAAAATGGACCAAAGGGGTAAATCTCTGATATCCTTGATGGGGATTCTACCCCCCACCAGTCTTGCTCCTGGGATACAACGACATGCTAGGTACACGCCCACTTTCTCAGGAAGCACCCTCTGTCTGAAAAAAGCTATAGGAGCCCCTCTTTTCGAGAGGCCAGTCAAGAAATACACATCTTCCAACTCGATGGTGAGAAGCTGTGTTCCGATCCGAAACCCCTGCTCTGCAACATCCCACAAGCTGATTATGTGCTCGAGCAAAAGGATCTCTTTCTTCATCTTTTGTAGCTTGAAGAATTTCAGAAGGCCACAATCTCTCAATGTGGCCCACGTACGAGGACTCTGCAAAGCAGACAAATCATCGAGCTCATGCTCTCGTTCCTTCCACTCAATCATGGTCATTGTCGAAGTCACCTACAAACAAAAAAGAAAACAAAGAATTTCATTATTCAATTTTTCGACAATTTCTTAAGCAATTTGAAAACTTGAAATCTATTTCCCATACTGTTCAAAAAGGACCACACCCTCCTTTTTATTACTCAATGATCACCACGCAACAATAAAACGTTTTAAATTAAAATGATTTTCATAATGGCTGCGTGGGCATTTTTTTGAGTTTCTTATGGATTCTTTAACAAAAACGACCTATCTACTTGAGTATCAAGGTGTTGGCATCTATGCTATCACCCTCTAGAAGCGTTTTTGTAAACAAATGTCTTTTTCCCACCGTTTTCAATAGAGGCTGATTTGATCTTTTTTGGGACGACCTAGGGATTCGTTTTCTTATTTAAATATTGCTGTGAAAACAAATTTTAGACCATGTAATCAAAAGAGGAGGAAATGAAGATCTACTTGGTCCAAACGGCAAGAGAAATGGTCAACCGTAGCTCCGGTATCAAGCAAAACAAGATCCACCTCCAAAATGAGAATCTCCGCTGCTGCAAATCCTTATGCAAAATGGAATGGTAAATGAATATTTTTCTTGTATTACTATTTATAAATCTCCATTTTTTATAAGGTATAGTTATTTGTGGGTTTCTTTGACAATATAATGGCTTCACTAAACCTCTGGATTGCAGTTTTGACACTACAGGTTTCAAAGCAGTTTTGATCGATTGTTTACCTTGTCACATCCATGAGCATAGTCTTAGTTCCTTCTCAAGCTCAAGAATATAAGAACACACCGGGTAGACTTTTATCTCTTTTTCGGACCCGCATGGACACACGAAAAAGGAACCCCCTGGAGTCAACTTTAAACTCTTTTCAGACTCTCTAAATATGAAAAGATCATCGAGTGATCTTGCTTCCTTTCACACTCGTTAAAAGGTTCAAAAGGGCGTCTTTCGAGTGGTAGTTTATCTCTTTTTCGACCTCGTGAGACTAACTGTACGAAAAAGGAACTGAGAGAGTTCTCTTTTAAGTGTTTTTCCAGACTCTATAATCATGAAAAACCTTCGAGTTTTCTATCTTTGGACTCGCTAAAACAAACATCAACATGCCCATACGAGACCGAACCCTTACTTCTTCCAGTTCATTAAACAAAGGAAGAGGAACTTACCAAAGGTGATTTATATTGAGCATGTGTTACCCTCCTCGAGCTTGTTAAATTAAAAAGAGGTACTCGTCTATCTAGATGGAGGAAAATTTGAAAGAAGCAAGCCGAACAGTCTCTTGAGAACATTACCAAGTAATTCTTAGAGGCGCCCTTGAACACAACACTTTGTCTTTTGCACGCATTATAATCCACTGAATCTCTACACTGAGCCAATCCTTTGAGTTTCTTTCACTCCTTTGGGTCACCTGACGTAAGTCACAGCATCCACTACATCATCAAGTTTTTGTCCATGTCATGTTTCTGTTGTTGTGCCTCAGTGTTCAAGGGAAGTATCTGCCTTAAGAGTCAGCCATCACAAATATCTTGTCTCAATACCCATGTCAGTCCATGTTCATTTGATCTGCCAATTACATCTCTATGTCCATTTCGTGTTGTTGATGGGGGATAAATCAAGGCCCTCCTTCGACGAGCCTATTCCTGTCGACTTCAACACATTATCCAGGAATCAGACTTAGAAACCAGTTAGTACTTTAGGACCTGCATGCCTCAATGGAAGGCCTCCTCATGTCCGACAACAGGTTTACACCATTGACCTCTGATCGGATGATTCCATGGATGTTCGACTCCATCTCATCCATTCACATTCGTTGGAATGTACTAGAGTACCTTGGGAATCATTGGCATTAATGGTGATCTCCCTCGCGCTTGTTAACAGTTTACATCATTGACTAATAATCAAGTGGTTTCTGCCATGTTCGACATCAGGAGATCTATTTGCATGGTTAGATTCGTACTACATTGGGATCGGTAAGAAGACCCTAGGTTGAGTGATCACTTTGATATGTACTTTTCCCAGGTTGCGAAGGAGTTTCTCTTAAATAATGATATATATACTGTTACATAGATCCACTTTGTATTGGTCGTGGCTATGTCTTGTCATCTCGTAGATCCATTGTGTATTCTTCGTGGCTATGATCAGTTCAGGTCATCAGAGTATAGATCCACACTGTATCCTTGGTGGCTATACCTTTTTATCAATACAATTATGGATCCGCAGTGTATTTTATGGCGGCCATATCTTGCAAACCTCGATCACCCAAGCATAGGTATGCCTGCCTTGGGTTTGGAACATGTCATAATATTTGTTGGATGTTTGTGTGAAGCTTTTGTCAGGTTCTCCGCGTCTATACCCTTGCTTGAAAGTCTACAAAGCATTTCAGTTATCAATTCTCATCTTCTAACTTCATACTTTGGGGGGCAATCTGTTACACATCAACATTACTCATTTTGATAAGTGTCTCAAGTGTCACATGTTGCTCACAAGTGTCACAAGTGTCAAGAAGCATAATGCCATGATGCTTATAACGACATTAAGAAGACACTTAAAATGCCTCAAACACTTGATTTGAAGGAAGAGGAATGGTTAACTGAAGTCAAGTACCTCTTGCCACCTGAAAGAATCACTGAATCTAGGTTTTTAGAAGAGAGCGCTCCCCTATATCTCTCTTAGGAGCGCTGGCGCTCCTCTATAAACTGCTAGGGAGTGCTATAGCACTAAACAACCCTTCAGGAGGAGCGCTACTGATTTTAAGAGCATTGACGCCCCCCTAAAGCCTACTAGGGAGCGCTACAATGCTCTGATGGCCCTTTTGAGGGAGCGTTGCCTATTCTGGGCAAGAGTTGGTTTGTTGAGGAGAATAAGGAGAAGATCTTTTCAATCTGGGAAAGCAGTTGAATTCGAACTCCCGGTCCATCCATGATCTTAGGGAAGATCCCTGACTCAAGGAGGAAAATCCTCAACCTACCCTAAAGATACCTCAAGAGGTTAAGCCTTTCTAAACCTATATAAACGGCTCTATCATGGTGAAAAGGGGGGAAGAATTAGAAGCATGAAACCTATGATCTCATAGGAAACACTCAGTGAACTAGAGGAGAGTAATCAGTGAAGTTGATGTCATCTGGATTGTGGATCTTTTGAGCAAGGGTTAGACAAAGGGGATTTGATGAAGCTGCTGCACTCGCATCTACGATTGTAAGTTACTCCCGTCATTGTTCTCATTAATATGACTCTCTTGGCCTATTTCTTTCTAGTTTTTGTTTAATCTCACATGAACTTGTCTCTAATAGATAGGTCTATTTTCAAGCTAATGTCAGTAGAATACGAAGTGGTTGTACTATCGTTTGTCTACAGGGCTTATCGAGGAGTGAAAGATTGGAGCTCAACTCGGAGCGTGCAGGGACAAACGCCGGTAAAAGGTACTTCTTTTCTCCTTCCTCTTCATGCATCACTTTATATAGATCTAAAAGGAATTCAGTGTCCATGTTAATCATCTTCTGTCTTAAGAGTTAAAAGTCTAGCTCTCAAGAGGAAATCTACTTGTTCGCAGGGAGATTTTCCTTCAACACTTTTTAATAAAGTGTACCTTCTATTTTTAAAGTGACTTTATTTTCATAAAGCACTTATGTAATAAAGTGAAATTCACTTTAATTTTAAATGAGACATTTTGTAGGGAATGAATCATGACCCTTGATCTTGGAAAATGCAAGATCTAATCTTGGCCTTTGAATCTAGGTTTGGGGAAGGTGAAAAGACACTTTTGGGGGGAAAATGTCATTTTCATATTATAAAAGAATGCATTCGGTAGTGTGAAATACATGTTGAATGTCGAGAGAGGACATTGGGAGGAGAGTTAGAGAGATTTTCTGAGCAAGCTTGAGAGAGGAAAGTGAGCAGCAAAGAGGGCACATTTTTCGAGGAAAGTGGGCACGATTCTCGAGAAAAAATTTCTATGATTTTTGGCTGAATTTTTTTTTTCTGCTGTGGGAGGCTGTACTGTACAGATCCATACAGTCCGTACAATTTCGTACATCTCGTACAGTCCTTACAACCATACGGATTTGGCACATAAATCGAGGCAATTTTTGGCACGGTTTTTGAGGCGATTTTCAAATTTTTGATGGTTGTTTTTGGGTCGTACGGAATAGTTCGTACAGTGGATTGTGGGCATGAAAAATGAGGTATGGAAGAGGCAAGACAGCGGTACGGCTTTGGCATGGAAAACGAGGCAGATTTCTGTGGGATAGATTTGGTTCTGTGAGGTATTTTCCTTGGCTGGAAATGTTGTTTTGATGCTGATATGTACTTTCCTAAAGCTAAATAATAAATCTCTCTCTCTCTCATTGGGTTTCCCCAGATTGGGGTTTTCCCTGGAATTTGCCTAAATTTTTGCGTGTTATGGGTTGTTGTCCACTATGTATTTTCGCTGCATATTTTGCTGAGCAATGTGTATTTCTGCTTATGGAAATTTTTGAATGTGGGTTTTATACATTTCTGAAATTTATGAAGACAATTATCTCTAGGTTGCTAAGTGTTTGACAAAATATTAGCTTTCTGATTTTTGTCATTAAAAATCTACAATACTCCATGTCATCCAGTACTCAGTTCATCTGGTACCAATATTGCGCTCATCGGGTACTCCAAGTCATCCGGTACCAGAAGGTTCTACAAGTCATCAGGTACCCACACTCCATGTCATCCGGTACTTGCACTCCATATCATTCAGTACTCTCAATTCAACACATCCAGTACTAGAATGTTCCAGAAACCATCCAATACCAAAATTCTCCAGGTCATCCGATACCAGCATCAACAACAATCCAGTACTAGAAATAATTCGAAAATTTGGAAAGTTTCTATAGGAAAATCGGGTACATGGGTTTTGTCCAGAACGATGTTTTCATGTGAACATGTGAGTCATAATTCACCCAGATCACACGTGTCGACCTCCAACTCAGGGGGAATGATTATGCAAAAATTAGCAAAAAACTCAAACTGCCAACTTGCACCTCGATTTCCATGAAGATGGCATCAGATATAGAAATTCTACAGAATGGGTTTTGTCTAGAATATGGGAATGAGTAAGACGCAAGAAATTTTTAAAAATTAGAATTGGTTTGGAAGATATGGGTGGGGGACTAACTCGAATCTGCCCAAATTCAAATAAAACCCAGAATTTTTAGGATTTTATCTAAAAATGTAATATTTGAAACCTGAGCAATGGGATTCAGTCCCATCCACTCCTCAATGATTATTCATGTATAAATAAGCATCATAGGGCTATGAGAAAGAGCCATTAGTTTCATGAATATGTTGTAAATGAAAGATTTATACTTGTGAGAAAGCCTTAAGGAGTTGTTAGCCATGTAAAAACTGAGTTTTTGATCTCAATTAAGAATTGATTGTTGCTGCCACATTGAGCATCCTTCTAGCTTGATCTGATTGTCTTCAAGCAGCACTCACCTCCTGGGAAGGGCCCCTCAACGTGGGTAAGTGTTTTTATGTTTTATTTGCTTGGTAGATTAACATTGCATTGTGTATTTATTTCATTACAAGTCAATTCAGTTTTGTTATCATTTGAGTTAAAGTTTTGTTAATTTTATGTTGTTGCATTAGATGGATGAATTTACACTCAGATCACATTTCTCAATTCGGTACATTATTACACTTCTTAAGCTTTGAGTCTAGTCTATACTCCTTCCATTACTTATGTGTGCTTATATTTCTGCATATCCTTTCAATGCTCTGTTTCTGTGATTAATTAATTGTGGACAATGTTCCCTTACTTCCATGATTCAATCTCATCTATTTAATCATTCAAACCTCACTTTGCATCTATAATTTTCCACCATTGATTTTCCATCCTACTCACACATCAAAACCTGCTATTCAATTCACATATCCATTCACCTATTTTATGTTGTCCCAAATATTGTAAAACAAAGTTGTTCCATTTTCCATATATAACCTTTCTCTTCTATATGAACCTCATGTTTCCTCACACAATTCGCTCCTTAGTCATTAATTTGATTATAAATTATAATCAGTTAATTACAAGAGAAGATCGTTTCCATCTCTTCCTCATTTTCTGTGCATTAGTTATTGAGTTTAAATGTTGCCTTCATATCTCAATTACACAGAAAACCACTTCCTTTTCTCATATTCATTATTTTCCTTTCCATTCCTTTCTCTTTGCTTTACTTTATGGATGTATTCATTTGATGAGTGGTTCTCAGTTTAGGATGTGTGATTTTACATTTGCTTAATATTTATACAATTTAAGTTTGGATTGCTTTAGGAATTATTTTTGTTCTTAGTCAATTTTGTTTTTGCATTGCTTTGTACTAGTCTACACTTATTTTCACACTATCTTCTTCTCTTGTTTTTGTTACTAATGAATTCTTTTGTTATCATTTTGTAGGATATAATTGAATCCTCCCATTTTATGATAGATCTTTACAATAAATTGTTGATCTCATAGTTTTGTTTTAGTATTTCATTTTGCTTGGCTTCTTATTGCAAGTTTGTAGCTTCAAACACCAACGAACAGATTAGAGGTCTAACTCGTGAGATATGGTCTTCCCTCATTGGAATTCTTCCTAAGGTATTAGTTTCGATCGTGAATTTCATTTCTGTTTTCTTGTTTCTTTTATTGCATTTAAGTGTGGATCCGCTATAGGAAATAATCATTGAAGGAAAGAAAACTTAAGTAAGCTACTCACAATTAATCACACAAACATCACCCCGAGTGCATGAAATATTGTGATCTAAACCTTTATAGCACTAAGTTATTCCTACATCCCAGTGATGAATCCTTAGTGTTAATTTTATGTAGTGTGGGTTTGAAGATTGTTTTGCCAGCTTTAGATTAGGTTAGACTAGGATCTGATCCTGCGTTTCCTATGCTTGCACCTCGAATCTTACGAGCCCCGGTTGATAATTAAATGTGGGAATTAGTAGTGCATATATTTAGCCCCGACAATAATCGAGATGAAGACTACAGGGAAGAAGGTTAAGAAGCTCAGTAAGAAGAGAGAAAAGATATAAAGGTTACAGAAGGTTCCAGAGGGGACTTCGTAGAAGGAAGGTTTACAAAACTGGAACTTCGCCAATATATCAAAACAACGCAACATGGCGAAGCAATAGATCTGTTGAAAGAATTATAATCGTTAGCTTGATGCCCCAAATGGTTAGAACAATGTTTATGGCCAGAAATTTCGCCACTAGACCGTTGGGACCGTGCCACAATGGACATAACTACATTGATGAAGGCCTCTCATCCATTGGAGAGACCCGTTACACCGCTGTCTACTTATTGCACCGAATTTTTTTTTGTGAATTGTATCCTAGCCAACTCATTGCTACCGCACTGTGTTTAGTAAGATCGACACTGGTTCTATTGCTTTGAGCACTCATTCATCCATATGAGTTATCCGATCTAAGCGTGCATGTCGAACGAGCTCAATGTCGCAGGAAAATCGTCGAAATGTTTTTGATCGACCTCATGGTTGAGAAAGTGATGTCTGCATGTATTCAAGCTTCCTCAACGAGAGGAGTGCAAGCCTCTTCGTCGACTGCTCGAGGATCCAGACCAAGCACTAAGATGACTTGGAAAATGCGAAGCTAATCCCGACCATATTACCCAACTACATCCCGCCTATGGCCAACACAGTGAGCATGACAATGTCCCAAGGGACTTTGATTACACCATGATTACTACGTACCTTCCAAAGGGGATACGTGCAGTTAGAATGCAACAAGATAAGATCGTGACATTGAATTTTAATAACTTCAAACTAGGAGACCGCAAGAACCATAATATGCTCGCTCCTTACAAATACTTGACCAGGACGAAGGGGAAGAACTCGAAAATAATCCCCCAGCCATGGAATATGAACCTCGCGCAGTCCACCCTCTTGAATGTAATGAAGATTCCACACTTTGGAAGGCACTAGGATGTTAATGCATGTGTTAAGCTCCTGCTCTCGTGTTACTATGGTGGATACCTATGGCTAGATCGATGCATCACGGTGGATCCAATGCTGATCCATAGGATCACCAGATTCAACATGTAGGGACCCGACCCGCAGGACTTCTACCCAGGGAAGGCTACAGATTGTGCATTGGCACAAAAGATCAGAGACACATATGGCGATGTAGAAAAGGGAACGCGACGCTACAAGGTAGCTTCCATCCAGAATGGCGCAGTGCACCTGGCCTGCCACTCTACTACATATGGGCGGATTATTCAACAAAAATTTTCTACATTTCCATTAGTTTCATATTTTTTTTAAATAGGGCGGGATTTTCGTCGATATTTCCACTAAAGTTCATCTCAATATCGACGAATAGGTTAGTTTAACCTGGTCAGAATTTTCATTTCTATTGCCATGAAAGTTCATGGCAATAGCAATGAAAATTTTGCCTATCTCAGTGATCGGTGTTAACGGCTAGTTGACTACTTGATCTATATAAGCCTGACTTTAAGAGACTTTGTGACACAATTTCTATAGTTGTGACACTGTTCTTGGATTTTGTTTGAGTTTTTTATTTTTTCCGTCACCCACTGGTTGAACAATTCCAATTCTCAAACTACATAGCTTGGATTTTGAACTTGCAAGGTTAGTATGTTTTTTTTTATTGATGTACTCATTTAACTTGTAAAGTTTTGTTCAAATGTCCAAATTTCAAGTAGCTTGTTTTTTCCTTGATAATATATTATATGTGTAGTACCATATTTTATGTCTTTGGTTTTTGGATCTAGTTAGTATATTCTATGGAAAAGGGTATGTGAATTCCATGATATTCTAGGTTTATTGAATCCGCATACCCTTTTCCCTTCAATTGTATCTTTAATGTCTCTCTTTTTTCATTGATAAAGATATGAAATTGCTCTTGAAACTCAACCCTGATCGGTGAAATGATAATAATTGATTGTGATTTTCTTCTCTCTTTTATTTTTAAGAACTAACAAAAAAACACCAACAAAGCTTGATTGAATCTTTGATACCACTTGTTACATACCTAGTACCCAAATGGGATCACACTTTCATAAATTGAAAATAATATAACATTGACAATAATCGTTGGGATACTTGCACACCTAATGATTGGCTAGCACTTAGTAATTCAATTAAATGAAGGAAGAAATCTCCATGAATAAAATCTTGAAGTTGATTGTTATATTGATAAATGATAAGTTATGGTATATATAAGATAGGGAGGAAAATCATGTTTATAACAATAAGATACATAAACACTAACCCTAAACTTATGTTAGGTATCTATGTCGTTATTATATAAAGAAAACATGTGTACACATATGACCTTATTATAAAGATGTTATCTATGTTGTGATTAGGCACATAACAATCACTTTTAACTAACCACCTTCAACCATCTTAGATTATGGTTAGCCACCTTTAACTTTATTGGCTTATGACTAAGCACCTTTAACAAATGAACTTATGATTATATACCATAGTCTTCCAATATAAATAAAGTATATTTGTTTCAACTTTCTCAATAAAATCCACATTCCATTTTCTTATATGTGATGTTGTTTCTCTCATTTTTTTATAATCACATGCAATTCTAGATGTAGTGATTAAATTTAGTTTGTAGTTGATGTAACTTGTTTATACACTATTAATAAGGATCGGTATCTAAAATATAAAAAATTCATGATGAAATCTACGATAACATGATGAAATCTACTAGTGAGACAATGAAAAATGAGAACATGCCAAAGTGTCTTAGAAAATAAAACTGTGACCACTGTAAGTAGCATAAAATTGTGACCATTTTATGTAGATGCAAATCAACACATCATAATTTAAACCAACCCAACCCAATTGTGGATTACAAGTGGTTGGCATTCTTTTTTTAGTGGTGAATTTCAAAGATTGACATTTTGTCTACAAAACAACTTAGAGGCTAGTGTATGGTGTCGAGTGATTCAAGTTTGAGAAATTTT
>ML804922.1:57842-71789 GCA_009831015.1 Picea engelmannii | reverse complement strand
ATAAATTTTCTTCTTGAGCCGACAAGGCTTCTAGGGTTATTAGCCAACTCATTAGGGTTTCTCTTGCTTTCCGGAGTCTTCTATTCTCGTCAGGTTCACACATGGGGGTAAATACCTCCCGCAGCTACCATAATATTAACAGTAGGTTTATGAGTTTAGGTTGAATGGACAAATCTTAGCATGAGAATGTTTTAACACAGAAAAATCGACTAGAAATGCATAATCAAATGAGGTTCTCATTAACTTCAGTCATTGGTTTAAGGTTAAAGGTGAGCAGAAAGAAGACTTAGTGAGAAAGGTGGAAAAGTATGTCATGAGCATCCAGCCTTCAAGTAGCTTGGTGAAGAAAAACTCAGGCACAAGAGCACTCTTGAACTCAAGTTTAAGATATTGAAATATTTCACAATAGTATTATAATCAAACTTCCATTACAATAGAACTACAACAACTTTTCTAGATCATCCATGCATGATCATTTCAGCATTAGAGGAAATAAGACAACGAAATAAAATATTGAAACAGGTCACACCAACATTATAATCAAACCTCCATTACAATACAACTACAACACCTCATCTGGATCATCCATGCACGAGCATTTCATCATTAGAGGAAACAAGAAAACCAAATAAAATACTGAAACAGGTCACCATAGCATTATAATCAAAACTCCATTACAATACAACTACAACACCTCGTATGGATCTTCCATGCACGAGTGTTTCAACACAAAAGTAAATAGGATGATGAAATAAGTTGACTTCTATTAATGAGAAAGTCTCAAGTCTCATACATAACCAGATAATAGCTCTGGTATCAAAATATTACAAAATAGGGAGCTATTCTCAACCATTGACCATAACATATTCTTCAACTCATGTATTTATCCCCAAAACAGTGGACAACCACTAGGAGCATGAGTTGGTCATCATGTCCAAGGCTTTTCCATGTGTGTCTCCCCGCTGTCTGTGCTTGTTGTATCCAATTTTCACGTCTTTCTCCCTTCCTGGAATGTCCTTCAGTTGTCTTGTTCGTTCTATAAGAAGAAAACCTGAATCAACATGGGACTACAGGAAAACTCCCCCTCATGGTACCTCAGGCTGATAGTCTTATGTCTCCACGGCCAGACCCTCCATGATTTCTATTTATGGAGTGAGTCGAGGTTTCAACTACCAATTCTTTCTTTCATTAACGGATTTCTCCTCGGGATCGGGATGAGGCTCAATGCCTAGGGGGCTGCTATGTTCTTCTCTCAGATTTGACGTTGAATAAGCACTTGATTGCGGGGACATCAAAGGCGGTTTAGATCCACACCGCTTTTGAGCTCACAACTCACCACCTTCCACCATGTATCCCTTTCGCCATACCATGGTTTCTATTGCGAGACCACTCTAGAATTTTAACGTTCGGGCATGTTCTGTCCCCGCAATGAAGTGTGGTCGTAGATCTGATGCAAATCCACGATCTGGGAAACCCTGCTATTTTAGCACCCCTACTAAAATTTATTCGTCTGCTAACTCCAAGATACCTTTAAATCATGCTTAGAGATGGAGCCAATTTTGGCACTTGAGAGCTTTGAATGCTGAGCAGGAATACCTCCCTGAGGACGATATTCTGAATCTGGCGTGGTGGCATGACGCTATATAATGTCATAGCTAGTGATGGATGAGTGCCATGTGTTGAGCTGAAAAACACTTTTGGAGTTGGTAGGGCCCGAAGCGACATGTCAACCTGTCGTTACTTTGGGACTTCGGCTCTTCGGGACTTCGGGATTTTTGGATGGAAATCTCTCGAAGTCACTTTTCCCTGATTCACGTGGCATCCTCTCGTTAACTTCGGGACTTCGGGCCTTCTAGTGATACTACTGCAAAGATCAACGGTTATTTTTTATTTGAGATCAACGGTCCACAATTACTTCGGGACTTTTCAATGCACAACTCTTACAATCCTATGGAGCACCATATCTTTGAAGTGAGAGATCTTCCTCCATGTGTCCCTTTGTTTTGGACGACCGAGATTCACTTCGGAAGTTCAGGCTTCGGGACTTCGGGACTTCGGGCTTCGATACTTAGGGCCTTCCAATGATACTATTGTAAATATCAACGGTTCTTGTCGATTTGAGATCAACAATCCACAATTACTTCAGAAGTTTGGGCTTTAGGACTTTTCAATGCACATCTCTTACAATCCTCTGGAGCGTTGTATCTCCGAAGTGAGAGATCTGCCTCCACATGTCCCTTTGTTTTGGACGGTCGATATTCACTTCGATATTTTGGGCTTCGGGACTTCGGGACTTTTGGATGGAAATCCCCCAAAGTCACTTTCTCCCGGTTGATGTGGCATCTTCTTGTTACTTCGATGTTTCGTCACTTCGGGGCTTCTGTCTAGTCATTAATCCTTGCGCAACTTTGAAACTCCGATTTCCTAAGAGCCATTGATCCGAACTGTACATGGGATCTCCGTCGTTGAAAATCGAGCCTATCTGCTTTCTTGTATTTCAAGCTCGAAATGGACTGCTCTAAAAGATGTATTTCTCTCAAGGATTTTCCCTGTGCAAACAAAGGACAAAGTCGGCTTGCAAAAACTACATATGACCCATGAAAACTTTGTGTGATAACATTGGCTCCACGGGGGATGGCATACTCCCTGTGAGCTGCCAAGAACAAGAAGTTCCATTGCCTTAGTTGTTGGGTTGTGGAGTCGAGCTCAAATACATTTTGTTGAAGACAACAGGATGACATGTACACTACTCAACTTAAAAATAAAACAAACACACATGCTCTAGAAGGAGATTATTTATGTGCAATCCTAAACTAATCAATTTTTACAATGCGCTAGGTGAAAACAAACTTCCACCAAAGCCATTCAAGTAACTTCCTAACTGAAAACATATTTACTCCGTCACTGATCAGCAAGGGACAATAAAATTGTGACAACAAATTAACTACATTCTTCAGATTACCTCCCAATGATAAAGGTAAGATAAAGCTTGAAGGTTTCAATACATTGAGGAAATGCAACTCCATGTACTCCCCTACAGGGTCATAAAATAGGTGATAAAACTTACTGGGTTGGTAACATAAAGCTTGCTCTACTTTACAGTTGCTCACATATGGTTGAATGTCTATGGCAAGCACAGGTGAGTGAAAGGCTGATGTGGGCTATTGATCCACTTCTCTTTTATCTTATCTGATAACATCTGCTAGCTGATGGCAATAAATCTCCTCGTGTATATCAATGAATGGCTATTTCTCTTTATCATGTTTCTCTTGGTAAAAGCTTTCATATTCATTAGAAGGCTTGTCGCTAATTTTTTTGTTTCTAAAACAAAAAACACCTCAACATCTTCATCACTGTCTCCATAATGATCAAATAAGGGAGGAGTCTCGAATGGCATACCAAGAGGTATCTTCTACCCAACATGAAAAAATTGTTCTTCATTATTAAACACAGGTTGTCTTTCAAGATTCAATCCAGGAAGCAATATCTTATCATCACCATATGAGTCAAAAATACGTTGCTCATATCTAGGTTTTTTAGAGACAGGGATACAAAGAGTATTAGCTTCCAGAATAGACTCAATTTATGCATTTTCCTTATTGAGACATCAAACAAAGTTTTCATCTGATGCAGATGAACAGGGAAGGGAAAGAGTTGACTCTTCATCCAAGGCATATTATTCATTCTCAGAGCCTTCACAAGAATCAATTATATCTTGAAGATAATCTTTATACTCCTTACAACAGCTATGACAAATTAACTCAGAGGAATAAAACTTTTGACAATGAATATTGAAATCCACATGAAACTCTTCGAGTGAAGAAACACTAGAAAGCTCAAGAGAGTGATACCAAATACGGGCATCTCCTTGATGAGAGTACATAAAAAGCTTCATACGTATGTCTTCATGTTGTATGTCAAGTTGTTGCATCAAAGCATGAAATTCTAGAACATGCTCAATAGGGTTGTTATTCTCACCTTCATAAAATCTTGGCAGCAGATCTTGCCATTCATCAATTTGAGGCACAGGATGTGGATAACCAACTATGGCT
Organism: Picea engelmannii; assembly: GCA_009831015.1. Classification (NCBI taxonomy): domain Eukaryota; kingdom Viridiplantae; phylum Streptophyta; class Pinopsida; order Pinales; family Pinaceae; genus Picea; species Picea engelmannii. Next base: position 67,737 of record ML804922.1, on the reverse strand, counting down.
GAGAAATTGAGTGGGGCGAACCTCCCGACCAGGATAGCCTTCATAGCCAATTAACTTGTCTCACTCCTGCACATTTACCATGGCGACTCCATTGTTTAGAATCTATTGGTGACTCCAAGAATATTAGTACTGAGAGTCACCCTCAGATTCTAAACAATGGCATCTCCATGGAGAATGTGCAGTCTTGAAGGTGTCCAACTTCAGTCACCATCTAAAGCTGGAAATGTGCAATGTTGTTCTTCCTAGGGAGCTTTTCAATCTGGAACAACAGCTGAAACTCCTTCTTGAGAAAGCTTTCATTTCTTGATAATCTTCTATGGGTCAGCTTCAGGTGTTTCCAGAGGTAGATGTGGAGTAGACCTCATGTGTCTGCCTTTGGGAGCCACAACTGAAAAAATAGAGTCGTCAGGTGCAAGATGCAATATTCAAGGTATTGATTTCTGATGCACCTTCAGAATCATAATTTATTTGTCGTTCAATCCCAGGGAAATGTCTTCAATTCATTCCCTGGCAATGGCACCATGAATGTTAGCACTGAGAGTCACCCTCAGATTGCAAGAGGATAAGCCCAGTACTCATCAAAATGTTGGTGGAGGTAGGTCTATGAGTGGAGGTCGAATGGACAAAGCTCAACATGAGAATGTTTTAACATAGAAAACTGGACGAGCAATGCATAAGAAAATGAGGCTCTCATTAACTTCAGTCAGTGGTTTAAGGTTAAAGGTTAGCAGAAGGAAGACTTAGTGAGAAAGGTGGAAAAGTCTTCCATGAGCATCCGGCCTTCAAGCAACTTGGTGAAGAAAAACTCAGGCACAAGAGCACTCTTGAACTCAAGTTTAAGATATTGAAATATATCACAGCAGTATTATAATCAAACCTCCATTACAATACAACTACAACAACTCGTCTGGATCATCCATGCATGAGCATTTCAGCATTAGAGGAAACAAGACAATGAAAGAAAATACTGAAACAGGTCACAACAGCATTATAATCAAACCTCCATTACAATACAACTACAACACTTTGTCTGGATCATCCATGCACGAGCATTTCATCATTAGAGGAAACAAGACAAGGAAAGAAAATACTGAAACATGTCACTGCAACATTATAATCAAACCTCCATTACAATACAACTACAACACCTCATCTAGATCTTCCATGCATGAGTGTTTCAGCACAAAAGTAAACAGGATGATGAAAGAAGCTGACTTCTATTAATGAGAAAGTCTCAGGTTTCATACATAACTAGAGAACAACTCTGGTATCAAAATATTACAAAATAGGGAGCTCTACTCAACCATCGACCATAACATATTCTTCAACTGATGTATTTATGCCCAAAACAGTGGACAACCGCTAGGAGCACGAGTTGGTCATCATGTCCAAGGATTTTCCATCTGTGTCTACCCGATATCTGTGCTTGTGTGTATCCAATTTGCACGTCTTTTCTCCCTTCCCGAAAGGTCCTTCGGTTGTCTTGTTGGTTCTGTAAGAAGAAAACTCGGATCAGCATCGGCCTGCAAGAAAAATGCCCCTTGTGGTACCTCGAGCTGACAGTCTTCTATCTCCACGGCCAGACCCCCCATGCTTTCTATTTATGGAGTGAGTCAAGGCTTCAACTACTAGTTCTTTCTTTCATTAATTGATTTCTCCTTGGGATCGGGACGAGGCTCAACGCCTAGGGGGTTGCTACATGTTGCTCTTGGATTTGACATTGAATAAGCACGTGCTTGCAGGGTTGTTAAAGGTGGTTTAGATCCACATTGCTTTTGAGCCCACAACTCACCACCTTCTTCCACGTAACCCTTTCGCCATACCATGGTTTCGATTGCGGGACCACTCTAAAAGTTTAACGTTCGAGCATGTTTTTTCCCCGCAATGAAGTGTGGTTGTCGATCTGATGCAAATCCGCAATATGGGAAACCCTGCTATTTTAGCGACCCACTAAAATTTATCTGTCTGCTAACTCCAGAATACCTTTAAACCATGCTTAGAGATGGAGCCAATTTTGGTGCTTGAGATCTTTGAATGTTGAGCAGGAATACCTCCCGGATGACGATATTATGAATCTGACGTGGTGGCCTGGCACTATATAATGTCACAGCTAGTGATGGATGAGCGCCATGTGTTGAGCTAAAAAACACCTGTGGAGTTGGTAGGGCCCAAAGCGACGTGTAAGCCTATCGTTACTTCAAGACTTCGACTCTTCGAGACTTCGGGATTTTTGGATGGAAATCTGTCGAAGTCACTTTCTCTCGTTTGACGAGGCAGCCTCTCGTTAACTTCGGGACTTCAGGCCTTCCAGTGATACTGTTGCAAAAATCAATGGTTCTTGTTGATTTGAGATCAACGGTCCACAATTACTTCGGGAGTTCAGGCTTCGGGACTTCGGGCCTTCCAATGATATTGTTGTAAAGATCAACGGTTCTTGTTGATTTGAGATCAACGGTCCATGATTACTTCGAGAGTTTGGGCTTCGAGACTTTTCAATACATAGCTCTTACAATCCTCCAAAGCGACGTATCTTCGAAGTGAGAGATCTGCCTCCACGTGTCCCTTTGTTTTGGACAGTTGAGATTCACTTCTGGAGTTTGGGCTTCGAGACTTTGGGACTTTTCGATGGAAATCCCCCCAAGTCACTTTCTCTCGGTTGACGTGGTAGCCTCTTGTTACTTTGACGCTTCGACACTTCGAGGCTTCTGTCTATTCTTTAATCCTTACACGACTTTGAAACTCCAACTGCCCGAAAGCTGTTGATCCGAACTGTACATGGGATCTTCGTCGTTGAAAATCGAGCATGTCTTCTTGCTTGTATTTCAAGCTCAAAATGGACTACTCTGAAAGTTGTATTTCACTCAAGACTTTTCCCTGTGCAAACAAAGGACTTGGTCGGCCTGCAAAAAATACATACGACCCATGACAATTTTGTGTAGTAACAGGTAGAAACACCTTTCAACAGGCTCTTCTAGATTTTTATTTACATGTTCTATGACTAATCTCTAGCCCATCCAAGCCTAGTATTGTAGCCTGCTCTGATACCACTTTGTAATAGACCCGACCCCTAAGTATCGTTTTAAGGGATGGGGTATTAAATTTTCGCTTGTTATATCGACCTTAAATCCTCTCTATCATAGCTCCATCCTCTTTTGCTCATCAAGATCTTTCCAACGACGGTAAATTCACTCAGAATTGATCTCTGGAACAAAATATATGACCTTCCGAAGTTCTTGGGTTTACATAGGCAACATCTCTCTTACTTCCACACGGCATCCACGTGATGTATCATTGATCGTGCCAACTGACGTGGCGACATCTTGGTCCTGACATGGAACTAGCCTAGCTTACCATGGTGGAGATTCAACCCACACAGGCCTATAGCCATCGTCGCTCAGACCTTCTTCCGACGCATTCTCTCTCGGGTGGCAGACTCACAGACTCATAATTTTTTATCTTCCTTTCATCAGTCTACTCGAGAAGTCTTGTTACTTAGCCATTTTTCATCTTCATGGATTCGCAAACTCGTGGATGCATAATTCTATAAGTATCCTTTCATAGGTCCGTATGAGAAGTCTTGACACTGAGACATTTTCATCTTCGTGGACTCATGGATGCATAAATATATAAGCATCCTTTCATAAGTCCGTCCTAGAAGTATCGACATTGAACCATTTTTCTACCTACGCGGAGTAGCAGAAGTACAATTATGTACCTCCTCTTCATAAGTCCATCTGAAAACCTCAACACTTAGTCATTTTTCCATCTATGCGGGCTTGCGGACTCAAAATGCATAATTCTTCCTTTCATGAGTCTGCCTGAAAAGTCTCAACACTTAGATTATTTTTCCATCTACGCAGACTCACAGACTCGCGGAGTCATGAAAGCATAATTCTCCCTTTCATAAGTTCATCTGAAGGGTCTCAACACTTAGCCACTTTTCCATCTACGCGGACTCGTGGACTCGCGGACGCACAATTCTATACCTCTCCTCCATAAGTCCATCCTAAAAGTATCAACACTTAGATTATTTTGGGATTTTTTCGGGTTCACAGGTTAGCGGACTCACAGACCCATTCATCTCACTTTCTCAACACTAACTCGACAGGGATCCACTCCCTATTACCTCGACCAAATACAAGCCTCCACGTGGCTTTCTTGTACACGTAGGCTCGTGAAATTAGCATACGTTAGCATAATGTCATCCCTCCTCTCATCAACGACTAAGGGCTTCCACGTCGATCAATGACCGGGATCACATCCCAAATGTACTCTAATCAACGATCGAGATATTTCAAACTTTTGGTCTGACGTCCAAGGTTAAAACGAATTTCTAAGACACAGATCCCCCAAGGGGATATGCTATGGCCCATTGGCCAATTATCTGTTTCCATTCACAGGCTAACGCCTATCATCTTCTGGACACGATGGCGTTCCAGGTCAGCATGGTACCTCATGCTGACGTTACCTCTTCTTCAAATTATCACTTAAACGAGACCACAATGATCTATGACGGAGGTTAATTCTGGGTTAATTCCTAATTAACAATCCATATTTACTCGAGTACATTCTCTACAGGCATGGTAACCTGCTCCCATAAAGGGTTCGGACTTATTCGCTCTATCAATCCAACGACTGTGATTCCTTTGAGCTCAAAACATGGTTTTCTTCATCCGATTTAGAACTTAGACAATTCAAGGATTTTTATTTGGGTTCTTTCCCTTGCATTCAACTATTAACTTATTATCCTAGTTTCCATTCATAGATCGCCCACCACAACAATGGTTTTCCCATCACGACGATGGATATGTGTGTGTGTGTGTGTGTGTATAGCACACAGGAACCATAAAACTAAGTTCAATTCTTTTTATCATGGAGCATTACAAAATGTTTTCATTCAGTTGTGTAGGGCATGTACCATTTTTGGCACCCTGTCGTCACTTAAACGCAGGAGTTTGCAAATACAATAAGCATCATCACTATAAATCAAGTATGTATATGTATAGCGCAAGTACAAACATTCAATCATGCGTTTCAATTCAATTACATAGAGTCTATGAAATACTTATCTATTACAGTTGATGGTCGACCAACTAATTGTGGGTCTTCGCCTTTCCACCCAACCGTAGGCTCAGATGCATTCACTTTTAGCATTCTAGCCACCCTCGTGCCAAGCCATGATATCACTAGGGAATCTCTCTCAGGTTCTCGGTAAGATTTGAAGGTTACTCTCTTTCACTCTACTCTAGGTAGAGATTTTCCATACACCCACCTAGCCCAAGCCTCTTCGAGGTTTATCAGACGCCTTCCGAGCATTAAGCTCGCAACCCTCTTAGCTTAGGTCGGGTTTTCTTATTTCTTTATTGCACACCCTCATGCATTCCTTTCAACATCTCTCTTCCTCTGAGCCCGGAAATCCTCTCCAATTCCCTCTCTCTGTGTGCTTTTATTACACGCATGACTTAGGCAGGTTTTCGACCTGTCGTCATGTTTCTTCTATCATAAGGAAACTCATGGGTCAATCTTGGGGACTCGTGGTGATCTTTCCTACTGTCCTCTACTTGACCGCTTTCTGTCCCTTCTGACATCCCTCCACACTTCCATTCATTGGGGTGGTTGGTTATTCAACTACCAACCCCTCCTCATTAACTAACTTGTCTTGTTATCCGAGCTAAGGGAAAATAATCTGAATGTTTCCAATTAATATTTCTGCAAGGTGGCTTGGGTTCCTTTAACTTAATAGAACCTCCCCTCATTCCTCTAGTGATACCATAGCCAGTACTTTAAAGCTTCACCCATCAGTCAATTGTCGTCGTTTACAATTAAACAATAATACATTTACAATATTTGCAAGCCATTGCATGGCAATCATAAATTACGATTAATTACAGGCTAGGGGAAACAGGGGTGTTACAAAGATTATCTTGGATCCTAGGGAATGGAAAGAGAATAAAAATTTGGGATGACAACATTTTGGGAAATCCCCCCCTCTCTTTGTGGAGATATGTTGTCGCTAAGACTTTGGTTTGAGCAACAAAATAATAAAAGTTTGTTCAATATCTCCAAATGGGATGCACTAACATGAAACTGGACTGGTTAGTTTTTTGGAGATATCCCATCACACTTCGAGCCTCTAGTTGTTGTTTTTCTTATTGATCTCTTTGGGTGCACTCCGGGGAATTTATCAAATGTGGATCGGTGGGGGTGGGGATTCTCGGTTTATTTAGTGAAAGATGGCTACAAGCATCTATTAGAACTCAATCTCCTCCAACTAAGAAACTGATTGTGGAAAAAGATATGGATGAACATAGGAATACCAAAATTTAATATGGACCTGGTGCATGAGAAAATCCTCACAACAAAAAATCTATAGAAGAGAGGAATTATAAGGCCATCTTGGTGTACTTTGTGCAAAACCGAGGAGGAATGTATAAATCGCCTTTTTATTGATTGCAAGTTTTCCAATGAAGTTTGGGGATATGTTCTTCAAGACCTTAGCAATTGAGTGGGTCACCCCCAAAACTATCTTGATCTCTTCGTTCATGGAGGAATAAGTATCAAGGGATGCTGAAAAACAAGGCCAACTTTAGTAAAATCTGGGATGAGCTGTCAAAGTGTGTTTGTTGGAAGGTTTGACTGGCCAAAAAAAATTCAACGAGGAACAACAAACCATGTCAGTGAGAATCCAAATCACTCCATCAAGGAACTCTTTGTTTGAATGGTAAACAAGGAATCTTTGTGGATTGGGTGTTATGGCCAGCCCCGAGAACAAAGAACTCCAGTTGATTATGAGGAAAGAAGAAATTAATCAGTCTCATCCAAGATGGTGGAAATGGAACAGGATTTGAACGCTCTCTCGACCAATGTGATGGCTCTTGTACGAGGCCTCGGGTGGACTACCTGGAAGCAGAATGCGAGCATCTTAGATCCCTGGTGGCAGCTCTGCACTTGAACTCCATTTCAATGGCCTCAAACAATCAGGGTGAAGGGCAAGTGGGAGCATTGGAAAATGACACTGTGAGTCAACTCTGTGACCCAATGGAAATTGAAGAATTCAACCCTCCTCAGCTGGCCGAGGAAGGCAAAGCACAGAGCAGTGTAGAAAGTAGTGTGATAGTTGAGCTTCTTTTTGGGATCCAAATTTGATGTAATTTGCAGCTGCTAGCTGGATGCAGCCACCATTTTTATAATACAAAATATTTTTTCAATTTCACTTTTTAAAAAAATATCAATATAAATATAATATTTACATATAGATAATAACTTACCAATATTCATAATTTCACTATCATTATACTTGCGTAGCTCAATAAATTTTCTATTTTAAAAATGCTTTCAATAAAAGACTCTCTCATCATCCATAATTTTAATTTTATTTTGTTTATAGTGTTTTAAAAGTTTAAGAGGAATCCTATCATCCACTTTCCATTTTAATAATCATCCACACTTTTCATTTTAATATTTTTTTAAAATCTAATGTTCTCACTATCTTTTATAATATAAAAAAAGAATTCGATGCTCTGAGTGAATAACGTTAAACGAAAAAGTCTCACACTGCCAATACTCTTTTCTTTTATAAATATCGAAGTTTTTAGAAATAAGTGGAATCTTATCGCCAACTTTTCTTTTTTTAAATCCAATGCTCTTAACATCTTTTATATAATATTAAAAAAGAAAATTCGATGCTCACGGTAACGATCGTTAAAAAAAGTCAACTTGCCTTTGAAAAATTCAATGGCAAATATGATATTCCGGTAGGAATTCAACATTTTAAAATTTTTATATATTTTAATTTTGGAAATTTATACAGTGCATTTCAGAGACTCATAAACATCCAACTATACAACGTTAAATATTCTGTAGGTTGAAATGTTCATTGCTGTATTAATTTTTTATTTGAATATCTACACTTTAATGAGTATTAAATGTTTTATAGTTTTCAATCAAACCAAATATTCATGGAGTTGTTTATATATTTTATTTTTTGAATTTTTTTATTAGAATCTTGTGAAACAAATTTTGGTGAAATTATCATTTTATGCTGTTTAAATTGTATTTTTATAGTTTTATGTTGTTTAAATTGTATTTTCATCGTTTTATGTTGTTTAAATTGCATTTTTAAATGTATAAATGGATTCAGCACCATGAAAAACCATCCAAAGCATTCATTATACAGATTCAATCACAAAATCTGAAGTTCTAACAATTTTTGATCTGAAAATATACCCTTAAAATTGTCAAAAAGTCAAACTGTGAAACTTTAAGACTAAGTTAATGTGCTCACCTTGCATTTAGAATAGTGGTTCTTTATTTTCCAGAGTTTACATATTGATAGATTTGCATTTAAAATAATGGATCTTTATTCATTTTCCAGAATTTACATATTGATAAGTTTGCATTACTCYTAACTATAGTTACTTGTTATAGGCAGTGTAAATTCATTTAACCCCTAATCTATTAAGTGCCATTTACTTTACCATTTTTTATTTACACTTAATAATATAATTTATATTAAATTATGAGATTAAAAGAAAAAATAATATTTGTATATAAAATGAATTTTGAAAGTTGTAAATTTGTTTTTATTATTCTTTTAAATTTGGGTATAATTATAATTTATATTAAATTATGAAATTAAAAGAAAAAATAATATAATATTTGTATATAAAATTAATTTTGAAAGTTGTAAATTTGTTTTTATTATTCTTTTATGTATATAATAAACTTAACTTGGGTGTAATTATTTTTTGATTGASMAAATTTTATTTTTATTATTTTTAAATGAAACTAACATCTCTCCATAATAAACTATGGACTGGAGAGGACTTCTCGACACAATTAATTAATTGAAGAGTTTATCCTTAACTTGACTCTTTGACTCTTTCAATTATAGAAACAAATGCATAACATCATGACCCTTTCATTTATAGAAACAAATCCATAGCATCATGTCCCTTCCAATTATAGAAACAAATCCATAGCATCATGGCTAGCATAGTACACACTCAGACCGCATTGTGTCCATACTGTCATGCAATCCGGCCATTAACAGCTTTATCCTCGAATACATGACCAATTGAATATACTCTCCATACAATCCGTCCATTAACAGCTTAATCCCCATGAAAAATGACCAATTGTCATATACAATTCCTCCATAAAATCATGGTCCGTCCATTAACAGCTTAATCCCCATGAAAAATGACCAATTGTCATATACAATTCCTCCATAAAATCATGGCCGGTATAGGACAGATTCAAGAAAATGACTGCAATGTGTCCATTGATACTGTCATGCAATCCGTCCAACAGCTTAATCCTCCATAGAATCCGTCGATTAACAGCTTAATCCTCAAGCGTGATACTAAAATTGTAACATCGATTCATAAATTCGTTTACTTTAATTACTTTACACGGATGGAAAATACAAAAAACACATCAATAATATTTTCACTCTGTACCCATGTTGGCAGAATACATTCCTTACCTCGTCCTTTTCTGCACTCTCCCTTTGATGTTATTCTAGATACTTGGAAAAAATGCGCCACAACCATCCAAAGAAACCAGTGTCACATGTGAAAAGGATTTTTACTTGCTGAAGAAAATAATTCTGAAACCTAATGGTAAGATCATAGTCAGAATAAATGGCCACTTGACTTCATTATGGCCACTTGATACTTGAAAAAATGTGTTAGAATAGTTTAAATGTTCAATCTTTTGAACGTTTTCATTAATCATTATTGGAATTTGTTATACAGCTGGATGAAATTGCAATTTTCTGTTACTGAAATTAAGATCATAGTCAGAATAAATGGCCACTTGACTTCATTATGGCTACTTGATATTTCAAAATAATATGTGTTAGACAAGTTTAAATGTTTAATCTTTTGAACTT
>ML804922.1:29391-44351 GCA_009831015.1 Picea engelmannii | reverse complement strand
ACCAAAAAGTAAGGATGTGGTATCATCAAAATGGCTCTTCAAAATAAAACATGCTACTGATGGAAGTATTGAGAAATATAAAGCAAGATTTGTCGCTCGTGGCTTTTCCCAGAAGGAAGGCATTGACTATGAAGAGACATTCAATCCTATGGCCAGATACACTTCGATCAAAACCATTATAGCTCTTGCTGCCAAGATGAAGTGGAAGCTGCACCAGATGGACGTGAAGATAACTTTCCTGAATGGTGTTATCGAAGAGGAAGTGTATATAGAGCAACCCCAAGGATTTGAGGTTGAAGATAGGAAGTCTCATGTCTGTCGATTGAAGAAAGACTTATATGGATTGAAGCAAGCTCCCAGAGCTTGGTATGGTCGTATAGACAGTTTCTTGACGAGCTTAGGCTTTACCAAGAGTAAAGTAGACTCAAATATCTACTTCAAAATTATGGATAATGAACCAGTAATATTACTACTGTATGTGGATGACTTATTCTTAACTGGAGAAGAAAAGCTCATCGCTGAATGTAAACAAAGATTTGCCGCAGAATTTGAAATGAAAGACCTTGGCCTAATGCATTACTTCTTAGGTCTTGAGGTATGCCAGAGTCCAGAAAGGATCTTCCTTAACCAAGGGAAGTACACGGTCGAAATCTTAAAGAGATTCGACATGCTAGAATGTAAGCCCATGAATACACCCATGGAAGCGAAGTTGAAGCTATTGGTCGATACTTCGTCAGACTTGATAGATTCCACACTATACAGACAAATTATTGGATTGTTGATGTACCTGATGAACACTAGACTAGACATATGTTTTGTAGTGAACACCTTGAGTTAGTTTCTGGTAGAGCCCAGACGTGTTCACCTAGTGGCTGCAAAACATGTGATGAGGTACCTTAAAGGTACAATGGATTATGGACTCAGCTATGATGGAGATCATGACTTCACATTGAGTGGATATACTGATGTAGATTGGGCAGGAAGCGTTGCAGACAGAAAAAGCACTTCTGGATGTTGTTTCAGTTTGGGATCAGCCATGATCTCATGGCAGAGTAGGAAGCAATCCAGTATTGCTCTTAGCACAGCGGAAGCAGAGTACATTGTCGCATGTTCTGTTAGTTGCGAAGCTATATGGCTTCAAAAGTTGCTGACTGGCCTATTTGACTTGGAGATGAGAGCAACCGTGATTCTATGTGACAACCAAAGCTGCATAAAGATGACAGAGAATCCTGTATTCCACGACAGGTCGAAGCACATAGAGATTCACTATCATTTCATCCGCAACATGGTACAGAGAAGAGCCTTGAAGCTCCAATACATTAGCACAGATGAATAGGTTGCTAACGTGTTGACCAAACCTCTATCTCGTGTAAAGTTTGAACACTTTCGAGATAAGTTTGGTATAGTCTGAAAGGACCCTCCCTGAAAGGGGGAGTATATATATACATTTATTCCTTGCTTCTGAACTAGTTGTTAGACGTAAAGCGAGATGTTGATGTGTTCCTTGCTTCTGACCTCGTTGTTAGATGTAAAGCAAGATGATTCATTGCTTCTGACCTAGTTGTTAGACGTAAAGTGAGATGTTGATGTGTTCCTTGCTTCTGACCTAGTTGTTAGACGTAAAGCAAGATGATTCCTTGCTTCTGACCTCGTTGTTAGATGTAAAGAAAGATGTTGATATGTTCCTTGCTTCTGACCTAGTTGTTAGACGTAAAGCAAGATGATTCATTGCTTCTGACCTCGTCGTTAGACGTAAAGCAAGATGTGACTGACACTGAGCTACTAGCTTAACCGTTGTGACATTGAGCCAGTGTAGTACTGTGATGTGCCAGCCTAGTGCTGTGATGAGGTATCATTTTTACTGATACATTTTGATGCAGATGATGATGACATTCTTTCGGGAATGATGATGCGGCCGATGAAGAAAACTTTCGATGACTCGTAAATATGCTAGCCAATGTTTCAAGATGATATTGACGATATTGTCCTCCTGATGCCACTGATGGTGCAGACCTCTCTCGCCTGATGTTGTTGAAGAAGACCCTTCTTGTTAAGGGGGAGTGTTGAAATAATGTAACTGCAAAGAGTATTCTTATTATTATTGTTATTTTATTCATTGGATTAATCTCCATTGTGGATTAATCATGTCGGTAATTGTATTAGGACCAAATCCCCTTTTGCGGATTGGTCATCGGACAATTGTAATAGGCAGAATAAGAAGTTGGTCCTAGCAGTTATTATTGAGACCCAGAATCAAATTAAAGGTGGGTTTACCCACCCAGAGTGAGAGGTCGGCCCTGCCAATAAAGCCCCCTCACATGTGCTAGTCTTGTATATATAGAAAGGCTAGTGCCTTACTTCTACACACAAAACTCACTTTCTCATTCTCTTATGAGGCAAGCTGCAATTACCAGTTGGAGAGAGGAGAAGAAGAGTGGTGCATCTTTTGGGGAGGACTATCTGTATTGGTTTGAGTTATCTCTTGAACATTGTATTGGCAAATTTTTGATAAGGAATTTTTTGCTGGGTTTTCTTCCCCTAGAGGGTTTCCCAGGATAAATGTTGTGTCTCTTGTGAATGTGTATTTCTCAGTGATCGTGTTCTTATGTTGCTCTTATCTATTGAAATGCAAAGAACTATAATAATGGCATAAACATTAACATATTAGGCTATGAAGCTCTAGATATCTGAATTTGATTAAATAGGGAAGCATATTTACATGTCTTTGGGATATCTATGTCTGTGCATTTTATATTGTGATGAGTTTCATTGTCGTGTGGATCACTACTGTGAAACTGGCGCCTTTGGGTACTGTGGAATCGGTCGGTTGAATATTATATTAACAGAATGGCAGTGTTTTGTGTGGTTAAAACGGGTTCGGGTTCTAGTTGTCTACATTGAGTCCAGGGCATATCTGATCAACAAAAGAGAAGAAAAATAAGGGTGCAAATATGGCACTTATACACTGGTAATTTCTCCTCTGAACATGGACAACCAGAGTTCAAAGAAATTACAACATTATAATCCTTTTTTGTCCATGAGTAATTTCTCATCGATTTATTGGTGCAGATTCCATGTGTTCCTTACCTCATAGTTCATGTGAATATATCTTGTAGCAAAGGGAATTTGACATTTGTGTTGCGTTTAGAAAAACCAAGTGTATTTCTTCTATTGTGCTTGATAAAGAGAGGGCTTATGTGTCTGCTCATTATTCCATGTAATCATTTGGCAAGAAAATTAGTGATAAAAAGGGAGTTAAGGAGCACGTCTGAAGATGAACGTTGACATCCAAAATCCCTTGTGCAACACTTGGATGGTAGAGGGAAATAGTTGAGGAAATTAGAGGAGCAGAGTATAATTGTAAGAGATGTCATTCACCCTTTTGAGGTTGAGTTAAGCGTTAGTAATAGAACAAACCTAGCCAATAATTGTGTCAAGAAGTTGTCAAAATGTTGAGGAGAAATAGTCATAAAGGCACAAGTGGCCAAGCCTCTGTTTATTGAAGACCATTTGGAGAATTTCAAGAATACGATGAAGGTAAGGGATTTTAATATTGGCATTATCTTATCAATTCCGAGTAGATTTAATTTTGGGCATCTATTTGTTAATGTGTGATCTCCATAATCTAGTGGAGTCGAGTTTGAGTCTTAACATTGATTAAATTTCATTCGAGACTAGAAGTAAAGTCGAGGGAATCCTTCTTACAATATCTGATCATATAAATTGTGAAAGGTGAGCATTTGTAAAGTATTTGTATTAAAACTTTGGAATTGATAGCAAGAGGACGCAAATAGGGTTTGTATAATAATTTGACTACAAAGATATGCAAATTGTCAAATATTGGTATTAATATATATAGAAGGATTTTGTTGGTAAAGCACCTAGCTCGAGGTAGGCTACAGGAGCTATTGGTCTAATTCCTTGATGAGAGAATACACCCAGTATTTAATTGTTATGAATTGTATAATTCTAAAATGAATGAGTGAATTGTATGCAATATCACAGACCTACGAATGTACAAGTACAAACGCATAGTGTTTGAAGCATTGGAAGTTCAGATTGGATGAATTTGAAACACTGGATTATTGAAGGTGAGATATTTGGGTGTGGTTACAGGTTGCTAATCCGGTAAGATATTTGGGTGTGGTTACAAGTTGATAATCTAGTAAGATATTTGTGCTTCAGATCGAATCCAAATATTGTGAGTTATATAAATCTGTGTATGTTTGAATGAGAATGCAGTTTAGACAAACTGTAGATGAGTCAGATTGAACACACAGTTTTTAAAAACCTGGAAGGTTATGCCGTTTGGATTCTCCACAAGAGAAAGGTGAGGTTTATCATTAGAGCAGGTGGAACATTGCATCACATCTGTGGATAATGTGTTGGGAACAACGACTGGAAAAAATGGCATCCAATAAATATATGAGGGGGGCTCATTTATTACAGAGGCAGAACACCAAAACGAGAGAAGGAAACAACACGTGGTGGCAATGAATTGAAAGGGTTCAATTCATGGCAGGGACGTAGCGACATAGCAGGTTCAATACATGGCACAATTCAATAGGATGTGGAAAAATGACGAAGGGGCGAGGGAAACCTCCCCTTAAAGAACGCCTTCGACATAATAAATAAAATAAAATATTTAAAAAGAAGAAGAGCTAAAGATCAATGATCAATACAATGAATATTGGGTTTCCAAGATTGGCTAAGTTTGTAGTCATTTTCCCCATTAAAATTATTAGAATGTTTTTCAATTTCCAATGCTTTTAGAATGATATGAGAGGAGTAATAAGGTTCTAAAGATAGAATTTTAGTTTGGTCAAAGCAAATCAGATGATTAGATTTGTGGGAGTGTTCAACGATAGCTAACTTAGAGATGTGATTATAGAAAGTATCACTTATATGTTTGAGACGAGCTTTAAATGAACTACGAGTATCAGTTATTTTGTAAGATTATTGGCCAAGCATTAAATCATATGTATCCTTAGTTATTCTAAATAATTGTTTAAGGGTTTTATGGGGTTTAAAAAAAGTTTTGATATATATATTTTTTGTCAAAATCTTATAGATGTGATCTGTAGTACCTTGGATACAGGGAAGAGAAATGAGAGCTAAGGGTGGGGAAGAGGAATGAGAGTTTTTAAATTTAGAATGGAGGACTAAGTGAAAGGTCGTGTTGACTTGAGAAGTTGAAAAACCATTGGCCCTAAGGGCCTTAGTTAGATGGGTTTTTTTATTTCTCAAGGAAATGAGGATCATAAATACGAATGGCTCGAGTGACGAGAGTTTTAAGAACATCAGATTTATGGGAAAGGTGATGGTGATAATGGGCATGAAGGTATCAGTCGATGTGAGTTTTTTTCCTATAAACTTGGTGGGTGATGGTGCCATCAAGAAGGTGGGTGATGAGAACATCCAAAAAGGGAAAAGAATTTTCATTTTGGATTTCCATAGTAAATTTGACATGGGGTGAAATGTTGTTAAGATGGTTAAAGAAAGAGGTCAAAGAGAGATGGCCATGAGGCCAAACAATGAAGGTATCGTCGACAAATCGAAGCCAACATTTGGGCTTAAGATGAAAGTTATTTAAGGGCAAAGCTTTGAAATGTTCCATAAAAATATTAGCGACAACTGGGGATAAGGAGGACCCCATGGTTGTACCCTCTGTTTGTTCATAGCATATCCCTTTAAAGGTGAAGAAAGTTGAGTTGAGACAGATTTTAATAAGGTTAAGCGTTTCAAGGTCCACTAGTTTGGAGATAAGGTCAAGGGCTTCTAGAACTGGGATTTTGGTAAATAAGGACACAACATCAAAACTAATCATGATGTCATGTTTGTCTAGGTGTCAAGCAACATTATGACTAACTATGAAAACTCACACACTCATATATATGTTTTTTATATGTTAGTTTAGTGATGAGTTAACCATAGACAATAATGAGAGATGAATATCCTTAGTGATAATTAACCACTTAACTGTAATAAAATTTTCCACATATATATCTATATATGTAAATGACATAAATGATTATTGAATAAAATGATGTTTGCATCTAGTTTTTTGTATATAAAAGAAGAAGCAAGTTGCAAACTCTTTTCATATAATATTAAATAAAATTCAAAATTTGTCCAAGGGGATTCGTGGGGTTGGTGAAAGTGACGTGTTGTTATTAGCCCCACTAAGGTTTAAATCTTATCAAAGGCATGTTGCTTCTTAGTACATACTACCAATTTTATAGACCAAGTGTTAACACTACAAGGAGAAAACCTTGTAGCGGAGGTTTTTATGGAACCTCTCCGAAAAACTTATCCCTTCTCTGTTTATAGCAGAGGCGAGTGGGCATAAGTTTTTGCAAAGATTTTTTTAACGGTGCGCCTATAAGGTACAAACTCCCTGGTGCTTCAACATTAAGGAACATTGTTATCCGCTAAAAACAAAAAACTATAGCGGAGGTGGGCGTCTGGAGGTTCTAGCAGAAGTTTTTTTCTCCAGTGTTTTTGTTGTATTATGGCACATCAATGCTCACATAAATATAACACCCCAGTGCATACAATTGTCGGACGCACTGCAGAACGATAAAATAAAAAAACTTCCCATACCAATTTTCACTGTTACAACTCAATATGTGCTTCTAACCTCTCCAAAAAGCATCAATGCTCACTCTTCTTCCATGATCACCCTGTTTACAATGCGCTATAGTAAGTTTGATAACTCCACCGGTAGATTCTACACATTTCCAAATGTTGGAAAAATATTGTAATTTTCCATTTCTTCTCTACGGTGCAACCATGCATCATTAGGAGAAAAGACACCGGGTAAATTGTTTATTACCTTTTTATTTGCATTTTGATTGCATTAAAATTGAAAATAGCTTGAAATTTAGTCTTCTTTAGATTTTTTTCCACACGGTGCATTTAAATGATTTGGCTCGCTCCGGACGTTGGTGTGTCCTGTGAATTTATAGGAATCCCTCCTCCTAGTGCATACAGGAAGAACAAATGCACCAATGTCATTCACAAAATTACACCATTAAAATATAGAAAAGTTAACACAATGGTATGTTTTCCTAAACACCCCATAAATGATGTGCTATAAAATAACAATGCACTGAACAACATAATGTTCATGCTCTAAAACAAATAGAGCACCGATGCATTCAATTAACAGATCACACTGCCCAATTTTCCATATCAAACTTTTGGCCAGGCGGTGCATCAAATCCATGATAACGCACCTATGTTGTGCACTACAAGGCACCAAGAAACATATATAATAATTTACCATAATGGTTCGTCTTATGGGATGCCTCATTACCGGTGTGTTCTAAGACAAATGCACAGGTAAAAATGCACAAAAAAAAAGAAAAATGGAACTCAGGTGCATTCATTTTAACAAAATGAATTGGTGTTGCTAACAAAGTGGCACCAGGACAAATATTTAAAAATTTATCATAATGGTGTGTTTTTTAAAACGCCCCCATTATAAATGCGTCATAAAAGACAATGCACCGCTAACAATCCATCGGTGCTCCAAGGAACTTACAGTACATGTGCTTTGCATATAACAAATCACACCTCCTAATTTATCTATCAAAAAATTTAACAAAGCAATGTGTTTCATAGAACAAACTGCACCACGTCACACATAACAGATGTGAAATGGCATAACGGGGCATCTTGTTGAGCACCCCATCCCCGGTGCATCCTAGACCACAACACACAGTTATGTATATATCGATGCTCAAATAACAATGAAGCACAAGTGTGTTGGAATTACCGCAAAGCTTAGCAATGCTTTGTTATTGATAGAGCGCATCAGACACAATGCGTATTAACTATTGTAGTAGTATCGATTAATTTTCCACATTTTTTTGCAAACAAAAAATAATTTCATTTTTTAGATAAATACAAATTAGTTATATATGTGTATGTAATTTCAATTTGTTTTTATCTATATATTCCTAAAACGAATTTTATGTGAATCAGAGATAAGGACGATGACAAGTGTGTTGAGGAAAAGATATGAGTTATCTTACTCAAGCATTTTCGAATCCTGCTTGGCTAATACAAGATAGTCGGGAATATCACCTTATGCTTTATAGCCTCAAAAAGTATTTCCCAATCCACAAGTATTAGTTACAAGGGCTTAGACTGATTTTTTAAATGAAATGATTGTTGCAAAATATGAATTTTTTATATAATTTTCTGAAAAAATACAGATTACAGAAAGTAAACGTGGAGATCAAAAGAAAAAGTAACCAAGTCACAGATACACATAAATGAGACAGAATAATAATCGCTTTATTTCATTCCAAGAAATCAAAGTATCTTTCTCTTTATAAAATCCCTGTGAGGGCATGGACCAAAGTCAAATTTAGATATCCCCGATGAAAACCATACAAAAGGACTCTGACAAGAAGTAAAAACTGAACTTTAAAATTTGGATCAGCTTGCCACAGACTGCTGCCAACTTGACTATGCACAATATCCTTTATCAGTTATGAAATTTAATCCATAAACAGACAAGTATACACAGACTATCAAAGATATATCAACACCTATGAAATAAGCATCTGAATGATATGGTTCAATTTTGAACCTTGCTGTCTACAATATGACCCTGTTGTCAAAAACGAGAATTAGGCTTTTAATGAACTAAAGAATGAATGAAAACTAAACTATCTCGTGTACACAAATGAGAAAACCTTAGTATTTCTTTCTCCTTCTATTCTCTCCTTGTTCTTCCTTCTCATTTGGATTTTATGCATTCCAAATTAGTTGGACTAGTTCTACTACCTCCTTTAGTTAAGTTAATTAAGCTTAACTAATTTTAGTTTAGGGGAAGTAATAATAATAATAATAATATTTAAGGGTCTTTATTAAATAATAACTAAGTAGGTGGGACCCCTTGTGACTCACTTTTTATTCTTTACAAAAACAAACACAATTAGATAACCATTTAAACACATGCCTCCTTGTAGCTCCCATAAATATTTCCAAAATTTGAATATTAAATATTAGAAAAAATTCAAATTATATCCAAAATATGTAAATAACCACATTATATAAAAAAAATAGTTTGTTGTCCAAAAATTTATGTAGTCCATTGTCTTCAACAAATCAACCATAAACACATAAATTAAAATCCATATTTGACACTTTGAGAGACAATCCTTCTTTTGTCATTGTTGTCCCCTTTGGACTTCCTAGAATTAGCCTTAGGTTGATTCAAACCTTGAGGATTAATCTCACTAATAACATGGGAACAATCATCCATCAGGTGCATATGGGAGGACACTGATTTTGCTGAGTCATTTGAAGGAGATGAGGGGGAAGCAATAGTTTTACCTTTGTCTTGCACATGGGGAGCCTCGATTTTAAGTCGTTTGCTAGCATGAGAGGACTGAACAGGTGAATGTACAGGGGCAATTTGAGCATTAGGATTTTCAAAAGAAGACTTTCTCATGCCTTTTACTCCTATTTATACTAATTATATCTTATAAAGAACATTCTAAAGGAATATCTTTCTAGAAGCAGAAGCTTCTATTAAGTCTTCTTACATTAGACTTGTTCACATTATTATATAGGCCTTATTTACTAATGTCAGCCTTTATTACATGGAAAATATATTATTCTACCTACATGAGGGGTTAGGGAGGTTAGGTCTCTAACACACACACACACACACACACACACACACACACACACACACACACACACATATTAACCCCATATCTATCAAGTGTCAATGAGGATTAAATCCCTTGAGGTAAAAACCTTTATTCAACTTTTTGCATTGTTAAAAAAGTTTGCATTTTAGGAAGAGTTGACCATTCTTTTTTTTACTATAATTGAACTTATATTAACATGGTGTTGGCTAGCTGTTCTACAAAATGGCTTTTTTCACCGGAATTCGGCGATATAAATTTACACGAATCACTGTTTTTTGTTGTTCAAAATCCATTTCTGAATGCAGAAATGGATTCAACATGCTGAAAAACTCCCAAGGCACTCGGAATTTACAGAAATAATCACTTAAATCTACGAATCCAACAATTTCTTGTCGAATTTCGGGCAAATATCCCCGGAAAAAATCTTAATTTCGTAGAATCTTTAGCCTATGGCTATTAATATATGTAAGCTTTGCTATGTCGAGGCTAGAAACAAGTACAACTATTGTTTTTATACCTTTTCCATATAGAGCACAACTCCACATTTAAATCTAGAGACAAAAGAAGATGTATCAGATAAGAGTTCTAAGTATTCCTACAAGTTTCTTGCCTAACAAAATGACCCAAAATGAATTTGACTCTAAAAAACATTCACATTGTATTACATTTACATGCTACCCAGATCTTCCTACTCCTTGCCAGAGTACTATTGGATGCTTGCACCTTCAATTTTCATTGGTACTTGATTTTGAAAGACTATCTCAGCCTCAACTCCCCATCCATGGTTAGAGCTTTGAGTTCCCTAGTTATATGAAGCCAAGGAGAGGTTATTCATCCACCGTGAAATTACTAAAGCTCACAACATGCCACATCCTTCTTCCAATGAGTCTATCTGATACTTTTGAGTGAGAAGAAGACTTGAAAGGTTATCACTTTGAGTTGCACAAGAGTGTTCCAATTATTCCACCTTGGAGGAAAGAACAAATATTGTGACGTTGTTATCTTGGGTAACCTCCTCATGTCTATGCAATACTCTCTCAAGCTCACATAGGTCATCACTTTTCATTTCTTCCCAATTGGCCCTAAAAACAAGCTCCACTATCTCTTAAAATAAGGGTCCTGACTCTATGCTCCCTAAGCCATGACATTGGTTAAAGAAAAAACCCTCAATTCCTTTACTATGGATTGCTGAAAATGCCACCTTGCTTGAGAATAGACCCACATAAAAGAGAATTATATAACAATAATAATCTATTTTTAAGGTCACGACCAAGCCAAACACCAAATTGGTGTATGAGACCTCCTTGTTTGTGGGACAAGAGACCCCCCTTTGCCTAGCGATTTGATTGGTAAAGTCTACGGAGGTATACATACCCTACCCCCCTCTGGATTTGAACTTGTGACCTCTTAGGAGGAAACAAAAGTTCTTTACCATTAGGCCCACTCAGGCTGTTATTAAGAACATAAAAAAATTTCAACCATATTACTAACAACAAGTCAACGAGGAGACCATAGATTTCCAACTTCCTCCATCCACGGTCGAACATCAATATTAAAGTCCAAAGCACATCGTTTCCCAAACCCTGTCCAAGTGCACCTTTACTCCTCCCTCTGAATAGATCCCACCCTCCACCAGACCACCACTCTTGAGCTGAGCTTTGGTGGGCCTACCTCAGGAATAATGCCAAATTGATTAACCCTCCCCATGTATGCACATTGATAATCCATGAGCAAGTCCATCGTGAGTAAATGAGTGCATGGGCTTTCTCACTCTTATTTTCTCACTTCCATTTGCTCGACTTGTGTGGCCTCATGGGATGCCCATTGGATTTGGCATGCATTAATGATCATTGATCGATGGATTTGATATATAACACTACCCATAGACAATAATAAAGTTAGGGGATTGTGGCTTGGAAGAATTCTCCATTTTCCATAATAGCTTTGGAATTTAACAATGTGGCAATTTTTTCCCACACATCCACTTCACCATTTAGCACTCTTCAAATGTGGAAGAGCTCAACCTTGTCAAACTGAGAAAAGGCCTGTTCGATTTGCACAACAATGCCTTGAAGCTTGATCCCTACAAGATTAGATTAGGTTATCACTCCCCAAATAATAATCATTGAGTTCTTGAAGACAAATAATTGTATGATTCCTATTTTCCTAGCTATGATAATCCCATGCCACAACAAGTATGTTTCAATGAGGTTATTCGACACTTTGTCTACCCCAAGTGAAGTGCACAATCTTGTTCCCCTTGGAATCATAAAAACTCCTCCAAAACTGTCACCCCCGAGAAAAGTTGATCATTCTTAATACTTAATAAATCTAAAATTAAAATGAGTTTATACTATTTTTTTTTTAAATATAATTAATTATACTCAATTTTTAATTTTATTTAAAAATAATAATATAGAATTATAAATCAACATGTTAATGCCTTTTTAATTATTATTTTTTTTTAATTTTTAATTTTTTTATTATTATGAAATATGACTTTTTAAGATTTACCTTTTACCAACCTATGTCTACTTTTGAAAATGACATAATTGAAAATTATTGCAATTAAAAAAATTGTGTTTCTTAATCCAAAAAACTAAATCATAATTAAATATCATTTCTTAATGATAATCAAATTTATTTATAAAATATTAAAAATATTTTATATAAGAGAGGCCTTAGCTCAAAAAGACTTTTCAAGATTAACATTGGAGTGAAGGTAGTTCATCGTGAAAGTAAAATGTAAGTGACATGATCAACATAATGATGATGATGTGGAAGGACAAATAACGAGATAAGGTTGATGATGTGGATAAGCGATTGAAAATCACAAGGAGGCCCACAATACAAGGAAACACATAGTCCACATTAGTAATGTTAGTCCAAGTGCGATGGATGAACATAAATAAAGGATGGATACACATCATAAGATGTGGATAATAATAAATAATATCGCATCCATACTATGTCAACATTATTAAGCATTATTAATGTTAGTACACTATGTTAGTCGTCGAGTGTACTAGAAAAAGTTTAAAATAGTATTGGTTTAGTTTTTATTGATACAATTTTTAAAAATTAATATATGAAAGTATTATTTAAAAAAAAAAAGTTATTTAAAACAATTTGTGGGTGGTCGTAAGGGGTAGATTTTCACTCTTATCAAATATTTTTGGGTTATGAGTTGTTGAAATATTTTCTTATGTTTGAGAAGACGAACTCATAACTGATTATAAGTAGTTTTAGGTTATAATACAAGATAACAAGAAATGGTTTTAACCTAAATAGTATCCATAAATAGTTTTAGGCATACTGTTTGGTTCATTTGGCATGAGCGCAACAAAGCCTTATTTGAAGATGCTACTCCTTCTATACAGGCGGTGATCTACAAGTCTTTGGCTCTTCAGAATGGATCCAGTACACAACCAAAAGATAAGCTTCCGAGAGATGTACTTATCAATCCTCTTCAGGATTCCTCTCTTGCATGGTTCGACGGAGAAGCTCAAAGGGATGGTAGCTGGAGTGGAGTAGGCGGTATTATAAAGACAAAGGATGATACAGTCATAAAATGGACCTTCAATTGTGGCAGAGAAACAAACACAAGGGCAGAGCTTTTGGGAGCATGGGCCATGCTCTTAATAACAGATCATTTGTTAATTCCTTGTATCCATGTTATGGGAGATTCAAAAGTCGTTATCGAATGGCTTATAGACAAAGGAAGGCTTCAGGTTAGCTTAGTAGAAGGTTGGAAAGCTAGAATTATCTCCCTTGCAAAAAAACTTTCAGTCTATTAGTTTCCAGCACATATACAAAAACTTTAATTCTGATGCAAATGTCCTTTCAAAGCGAGCCATTGGCGAACCAGAGGGTGTAGTGTCATATTACTTATGGACCAATGGAGATGAAGGCCCAAGGAGACAGATAAAAATCCACTAGTTTATCTTGTGATGGTTACATTGTTGTGAGAGGCAGTTTTTTGCTTTCTTTCTGTAAAAGGGAACTTTTCTTTTTTCTTTTTTTCTTTTTGTTGAAGTAAAGACTGTAGACTGTAGGCTTTTTTCTTGGGAGTTTACTTGGAGAATAATTTATCTCTTCTTTTTGAAGTTAATATGTAAGGATCTGATCCAGTCAGCTGTGTATCATTGTAAAGGTTTCCTCGACAACCAGATGAAAGATGTAAAAAAATTGTATATCCAATATAATTGAGCAAATTTTTCCCTGGAAAAAACCTAAATAGTATCCATGAAAAGATTAGTATTACATATGGTCATCACTAAGACTATATCAATGAGATCACATGCCTTTAAGCATCATTTAGCCTTAATCCCATATATGATACCAAATACTACCCCTCATTATAAGTCAACCTCTTTCTTAGAAGAACATTATAAGCTACCTTTATTTAAAGTTAATGTAAACATAATATTTTTTCTTTTATTTAAAAATAATAATAATAAACTTGAAATTTATCTTAAAAATAATTTAAAAAATTGTATTAAAAAATAAAATAAAAAATTAATCAAATTAAAATGAAATAACATTTAGAAATAAATAAAACATTAAAAATAAAGAAAGAAGAAAAAGTTATATTGGTGATGACGACGACGACGACAATAATGATGACGATGGTGATGATGACGACGACGACGATGATGATGACAACGACGAGGATGATGATGATGATGATGATAATGATGATGATTATGACAATAATGATGACGATGATGATTATGGTTATTAACATCTACTAAGACCAACGTTGGTTTGTCAAACCTTAAAAAAGAAAGGAAATACTTGGTTTTCTTTAGAATTTCATTTATGTGTTCAAAAATCTCCAAGAAAAGCAATCTTAAATCACCATAGTTTTGATGAGTTAAAGGGTTAGAAAAATCAGT
The DNA here is from genome assembly GCA_009831015.1 of Picea engelmannii. NCBI lineage: Eukaryota > Viridiplantae > Streptophyta > Pinopsida > Pinales > Pinaceae > Picea > Picea engelmannii. The sequence goes on along the minus strand of ML804922.1, from coordinate 29,779 downwards.
ATTGTAACAAATATTTTGAAATTGAGATTTAATGTAGATTTATCTAAGACATTCTTTATTGATCCCTCATACAAATAAATCTTCACCAAATTTAATATATCATTTAAAGAGAATAAAAATAGTTAACAATATTTTTAAATATTATTTGATTAAGGATTAGAATAATATAGAAATATTAATTGATAATATAGATTAAGGATTATAATAATATAGAGATATTTGATTAAGGATTAAAACATTTTTAAATATTATTTGATTAAGAATTATAATAATATAGAGATATTTTTATTTTCTCACTTCTTATTTTTTGGGTGAAGATATATATTTGTGTTCACACATAAATGCATACTTTCACTTCACCATCCACTCTCTCAATAAGCAATGATGC
>ML804922.1:0-18351 GCA_009831015.1 Picea engelmannii | reverse complement strand
AAGAAAAATACTCTCTCTTGTATTTCAGAAAAGAAGTTTTCTCAGAAAGTGACTCTTGGAGATGATTATCAATATACCATCAAGGGAATAGGAAAATCAAACTACAAGCTAGATTCAGAAAACTCAATAACAATGAAGGACGTACTCTATGTATCGGGCTTAAAGAAGAACTTACTCTCCATATTAGCTTTAGACAAGAAAGGCTATAGAGTTGCCTTCATAGATGGAGAAGTTCTTATGTGGGCTAAAGGAGAAACCTTAAATGAAGCAATCGTCATCGGAAGTGAAGAAAATGGCTTATATAAGCTGAAGGGTCACCCAGAAACTGTCATGACCCATACCATTGAAAACTCATGCGAACTTTGGCATAGAAGATTGGCCCACATTAACTACAAGGCGCTACCATACATATGCAAAGCTATCACAGGTTTACCAGAACTCAAGGTCAATCAAGAAGGCATATGCAATGGATGTGCGCAAGGGAAGAACATCAAGAACCCTTTTCCAAAGAGGGACATCAAAGCAGAAGGAGTATTGGAACTCATTCATTCAGACGTGTGTGGTCCAATGCCATCATCCTCCATTAGCGGGTATGTATACTATGTATCATTTATTGATGACTATTCTCGTAAGACCTAGATATATTTCTTAAAATCTAAAGATGAAGTATCCAGTAAATTCAAGGAATTCAAAGCCTTGATAGAGAATCTTTCTGAAAGAAAGATTAAGATACTCAGGTCAGATAATGGAGGAGAATATACCTCAAAGGAGTTCATAAACTTCTGCAAAGATGTTGGGATCAAGAGGGAACTCACTACTCCCTATAATCCCCAACAAAACGGTGTAGCTGAAAGGAAGAACAGAAAAATCATGGAAGTTGTAAAGACCATGATTCACAATCAAGATCTTCCTATGTGCTTATGGGCAGAAGAAGCAATGGCAGTTGTTTATGTGCAGAACCGATTATCCCATAGTGCACTTGGGTTCAAGACCCCAAAAGAGATGTTCACCGGAAAGAAGCCAGAGGTAAGCCATCTCAAAATATTTGGTTGTCCAGTGTTTATTCATATACCGAAAGAGAAAAGAAACAAGTTGGAACCCTCCGGAAAGAAGGGAATATTTGTGGGATACTGTGAGGTCTCCAAGGCCTTCAGAATCTACATACCTAGTCACCACCATATTGAGATCAGCAGGGACGTGACCCTTGATGAAGAAGCAACACTTAAGAAATCAAGAAGATGCCAGCTTGAAGAAGTATATTAAGAGGCACCTGTAAATCCCAGGATTACAGAATTAGTGAGGGAAGTTCCCAGAACTTCAGAACCTGTAAGGGAAGTTGTAACTTCCCCTGATGAGGAGACTCTTGAAGATCATGATATAACAGAAGTTCAAGAACCTCCTCAAATGACCTTCTCCCATAAAAGAAAGCCTGCTTGGGCAAGAGAGCTTATTCAAGATGGAGAGAAGTATGGTGTTCCAGAAGGAACCACAAGACAAGTGAAAAGACCAAAGCCATTCTCCAGTTACACGGCTTTAATGTGAAATCTACTTGATGAAGAACCTACATGCTTTGAAGAGGCCATTCAAAAGAAGGAATGGACAGATGCCATGACAAAGGAATACCAATCCATAATAAAGAATGATGTATGAGAAATAGTTCCCAGACCAAAAAGTAAGGATGTGGTATCATCAAAATGGCTCTTCAAAATAAAACATGCTACTGATGGAAGTATTGAGAAATATAAAGCAAGATTTGTCGCTCGTGGCTTTTCCCAGAAGGAAGGCATTGACTATGAAGAGACATTCAATCCTATGGCCAGATACACTTCGATCAAAACCATTATAGCTCTTGCTGCCAAGATGAAGTGGAAGCTGCACCAGATGGACGTGAAGATAACTTTCCTGAATGGTGTTATCGAAGAGGAAGTGTATATAGAGCAACCCCAAGGATTTGAGGTTGAAGATAGGAAGTCTCATGTCTGTCGATTGAAGAAAGACTTATATGGATTGAAGCAAGCTCCCAGAGCTTGGTATGGTCGTATAGACAGTTTCTTGACGAGCTTAGGCTTTACCAAGAGTAAAGTAGACTCAAATATCTACTTCAAAATTATGGATAATGAACCAGTAATATTACTACTGTATGTGGATGACTTATTCTTAACTGGAGAAGAAAAGCTCATCGCTGAATGTAAACAAAGATTTGCCGCAGAATTTGAAATGAAAGACCTTGGCCTAATGCATTACTTCTTAGGTCTTGAGGTATGCCAGAGTCCAGAAAGGATCTTCCTTAACCAAGGGAAGTACACGGTCGAAATCTTAAAGAGATTCGACATGCTAGAATGTAAGCCCATGAATACACCCATGGAAGCGAAGTTGAAGCTATTGGTCGATACTTCGTCAGACTTGATAGATTCCACACTATACAGACAAATTATTGGATTGTTGATGTACCTGATGAACACTAGACTAGACATATGTTTTGTAGTGAACACCTTGAGTTAGTTTCTGGTAGAGCCCAGACGTGTTCACCTAGTGGCTGCAAAACATGTGATGAGGTACCTTAAAGGTACAATGGATTATGGACTCAGCTATGATGGAGATCATGACTTCACATTGAGTGGATATACTGATGTAGATTGGGCAGGAAGCGTTGCAGACAGAAAAAGCACTTCTGGATGTTGTTTCAGTTTGGGATCAGCCATGATCTCATGGCAGAGTAGGAAGCAATCCAGTATTGCTCTTAGCACAGCGGAAGCAGAGTACATTGTCGCATGTTCTGTTAGTTGCGAAGCTATATGGCTTCAAAAGTTGCTGACTGGCCTATTTGACTTGGAGATGAGAGCAACCGTGATTCTATGTGACAACCAAAGCTGCATAAAGATGACAGAGAATCCTGTATTCCACGACAGGTCGAAGCACATAGAGATTCACTATCATTTCATCCGCAACATGGTACAGAGAAGAGCCTTGAAGCTCCAATACATTAGCACAGATGAATAGGTTGCTAACGTGTTGACCAAACCTCTATCTCGTGTAAAGTTTGAACACTTTCGAGATAAGTTTGGTATAGTCTGAAAGGACCCTCCCTGAAAGGGGGAGTATATATATACATTTATTCCTTGCTTCTGAACTAGTTGTTAGACGTAAAGCGAGATGTTGATGTGTTCCTTGCTTCTGACCTCGTTGTTAGATGTAAAGCAAGATGATTCATTGCTTCTGACCTAGTTGTTAGACGTAAAGTGAGATGTTGATGTGTTCCTTGCTTCTGACCTAGTTGTTAGACGTAAAGCAAGATGATTCCTTGCTTCTGACCTCGTTGTTAGATGTAAAGAAAGATGTTGATATGTTCCTTGCTTCTGACCTAGTTGTTAGACGTAAAGCAAGATGATTCATTGCTTCTGACCTCGTCGTTAGACGTAAAGCAAGATGTGACTGACACTGAGCTACTAGCTTAACCGTTGTGACATTGAGCCAGTGTAGTACTGTGATGTGCCAGCCTAGTGCTGTGATGAGGTATCATTTTTACTGATACATTTTGATGCAGATGATGATGACATTCTTTCGGGAATGATGATGCGGCCGATGAAGAAAACTTTCGATGACTCGTAAATATGCTAGCCAATGTTTCAAGATGATATTGACGATATTGTCCTCCTGATGCCACTGATGGTGCAGACCTCTCTCGCCTGATGTTGTTGAAGAAGACCCTTCTTGTTAAGGGGGAGTGTTGAAATAATGTAACTGCAAAGAGTATTCTTATTATTATTGTTATTTTATTCATTGGATTAATCTCCATTGTGGATTAATCATGTCGGTAATTGTATTAGGACCAAATCCCCTTTTGCGGATTGGTCATCGGACAATTGTAATAGGCAGAATAAGAAGTTGGTCCTAGCAGTTATTATTGAGACCCAGAATCAAATTAAAGGTGGGTTTACCCACCCAGAGTGAGAGGTCGGCCCTGCCAATAAAGCCCCCTCACATGTGCTAGTCTTGTATATATAGAAAGGCTAGTGCCTTACTTCTACACACAAAACTCACTTTCTCATTCTCTTATGAGGCAAGCTGCAATTACCAGTTGGAGAGAGGAGAAGAAGAGTGGTGCATCTTTTGGGGAGGACTATCTGTATTGGTTTGAGTTATCTCTTGAACATTGTATTGGCAAATTTTTGATAAGGAATTTTTTGCTGGGTTTTCTTCCCCTAGAGGGTTTCCCAGGATAAATGTTGTGTCTCTTGTGAATGTGTATTTCTCAGTGATCGTGTTCTTATGTTGCTCTTATCTATTGAAATGCAAAGAACTATAATAATGGCATAAACATTAACATATTAGGCTATGAAGCTCTAGATATCTGAATTTGATTAAATAGGGAAGCATATTTACATGTCTTTGGGATATCTATGTCTGTGCATTTTATATTGTGATGAGTTTCATTGTCGTGTGGATCACTACTGTGAAACTGGCGCCTTTGGGTACTGTGGAATCGGTCGGTTGAATATTATATTAACAGAATGGCAGTGTTTTGTGTGGTTAAAACGGGTTCGGGTTCTAGTTGTCTACATTGAGTCCAGGGCATATCTGATCAACAAAAGAGAAGAAAAATAAGGGTGCAAATATGGCACTTATACACTGGTAATTTCTCCTCTGAACATGGACAACCAGAGTTCAAAGAAATTACAACATTATAATCCTTTTTTGTCCATGAGTAATTTCTCATCGATTTATTGGTGCAGATTCCATGTGTTCCTTACCTCATAGTTCATGTGAATATATCTTGTAGCAAAGGGAATTTGACATTTGTGTTGCGTTTAGAAAAACCAAGTGTATTTCTTCTATTGTGCTTGATAAAGAGAGGGCTTATGTGTCTGCTCATTATTCCATGTAATCATTTGGCAAGAAAATTAGTGATAAAAAGGGAGTTAAGGAGCACGTCTGAAGATGAACGTTGACATCCAAAATCCCTTGTGCAACACTTGGATGGTAGAGGGAAATAGTTGAGGAAATTAGAGGAGCAGAGTATAATTGTAAGAGATGTCATTCACCCTTTTGAGGTTGAGTTAAGCGTTAGTAATAGAACAAACCTAGCCAATAATTGTGTCAAGAAGTTGTCAAAATGTTGAGGAGAAATAGTCATAAAGGCACAAGTGGCCAAGCCTCTGTTTATTGAAGACCATTTGGAGAATTTCAAGAATACGATGAAGGTAAGGGATTTTAATATTGGCATTATCTTATCAATTCCGAGTAGATTTAATTTTGGGCATCTATTTGTTAATGTGTGATCTCCATAATCTAGTGGAGTCGAGTTTGAGTCTTAACATTGATTAAATTTCATTCGAGACTAGAAGTAAAGTCGAGGGAATCCTTCTTACAATATCTGATCATATAAATTGTGAAAGGTGAGCATTTGTAAAGTATTTGTATTAAAACTTTGGAATTGATAGCAAGAGGACGCAAATAGGGTTTGTATAATAATTTGACTACAAAGATATGCAAATTGTCAAATATTGGTATTAATATATATAGAAGGATTTTGTTGGTAAAGCACCTAGCTCGAGGTAGGCTACAGGAGCTATTGGTCTAATTCCTTGATGAGAGAATACACCCAGTATTTAATTGTTATGAATTGTATAATTCTAAAATGAATGAGTGAATTGTATGCAATATCACAGACCTACGAATGTACAAGTACAAACGCATAGTGTTTGAAGCATTGGAAGTTCAGATTGGATGAATTTGAAACACTGGATTATTGAAGGTGAGATATTTGGGTGTGGTTACAGGTTGCTAATCCGGTAAGATATTTGGGTGTGGTTACAAGTTGATAATCTAGTAAGATATTTGTGCTTCAGATCGAATCCAAATATTGTGAGTTATATAAATCTGTGTATGTTTGAATGAGAATGCAGTTTAGACAAACTGTAGATGAGTCAGATTGAACACACAGTTTTTAAAAACCTGGAAGGTTATGCCGTTTGGATTCTCCACAAGAGAAAGGTGAGGTTTATCATTAGAGCAGGTGGAACATTGCATCACATCTGTGGATAATGTGTTGGGAACAACGACTGGAAAAAATGGCATCCAATAAATATATGAGGGGGGCTCATTTATTACAGAGGCAGAACACCAAAACGAGAGAAGGAAACAACACGTGGTGGCAATGAATTGAAAGGGTTCAATTCATGGCAGGGACGTAGCGACATAGCAGGTTCAATACATGGCACAATTCAATAGGATGTGGAAAAATGACGAAGGGGCGAGGGAAACCTCCCCTTAAAGAACGCCTTCGACATAATAAATAAAATAAAATATTTAAAAAGAAGAAGAGCTAAAGATCAATGATCAATACAATGAATATTGGGTTTCCAAGATTGGCTAAGTTTGTAGTCATTTTCCCCATTAAAATTATTAGAATGTTTTTCAATTTCCAATGCTTTTAGAATGATATGAGAGGAGTAATAAGGTTCTAAAGATAGAATTTTAGTTTGGTCAAAGCAAATCAGATGATTAGATTTGTGGGAGTGTTCAACGATAGCTAACTTAGAGATGTGATTATAGAAAGTATCACTTATATGTTTGAGACGAGCTTTAAATGAACTACGAGTATCAGTTATTTTGTAAGATTATTGGCCAAGCATTAAATCATATGTATCCTTAGTTATTCTAAATAATTGTTTAAGGGTTTTATGGGGTTTAAAAAAAGTTTTGATATATATATTTTTTGTCAAAATCTTATAGATGTGATCTGTAGTACCTTGGATACAGGGAAGAGAAATGAGAGCTAAGGGTGGGGAAGAGGAATGAGAGTTTTTAAATTTAGAATGGAGGACTAAGTGAAAGGTCGTGTTGACTTGAGAAGTTGAAAAACCATTGGCCCTAAGGGCCTTAGTTAGATGGGTTTTTTTATTTCTCAAGGAAATGAGGATCATAAATACGAATGGCTCGAGTGACGAGAGTTTTAAGAACATCAGATTTATGGGAAAGGTGATGGTGATAATGGGCATGAAGGTATCAGTCGATGTGAGTTTTTTTCCTATAAACTTGGTGGGTGATGGTGCCATCAAGAAGGTGGGTGATGAGAACATCCAAAAAGGGAAAAGAATTTTCATTTTGGATTTCCATAGTAAATTTGACATGGGGTGAAATGTTGTTAAGATGGTTAAAGAAAGAGGTCAAAGAGAGATGGCCATGAGGCCAAACAATGAAGGTATCGTCGACAAATCGAAGCCAACATTTGGGCTTAAGATGAAAGTTATTTAAGGGCAAAGCTTTGAAATGTTCCATAAAAATATTAGCGACAACTGGGGATAAGGAGGACCCCATGGTTGTACCCTCTGTTTGTTCATAGCATATCCCTTTAAAGGTGAAGAAAGTTGAGTTGAGACAGATTTTAATAAGGTTAAGCGTTTCAAGGTCCACTAGTTTGGAGATAAGGTCAAGGGCTTCTAGAACTGGGATTTTGGTAAATAAGGACACAACATCAAAACTAATCATGATGTCATGTTTGTCTAGGTGTCAAGCAACATTATGACTAACTATGAAAACTCACACACTCATATATATGTTTTTTATATGTTAGTTTAGTGATGAGTTAACCATAGACAATAATGAGAGATGAATATCCTTAGTGATAATTAACCACTTAACTGTAATAAAATTTTCCACATATATATCTATATATGTAAATGACATAAATGATTATTGAATAAAATGATGTTTGCATCTAGTTTTTTGTATATAAAAGAAGAAGCAAGTTGCAAACTCTTTTCATATAATATTAAATAAAATTCAAAATTTGTCCAAGGGGATTCGTGGGGTTGGTGAAAGTGACGTGTTGTTATTAGCCCCACTAAGGTTTAAATCTTATCAAAGGCATGTTGCTTCTTAGTACATACTACCAATTTTATAGACCAAGTGTTAACACTACAAGGAGAAAACCTTGTAGCGGAGGTTTTTATGGAACCTCTCCGAAAAACTTATCCCTTCTCTGTTTATAGCAGAGGCGAGTGGGCATAAGTTTTTGCAAAGATTTTTTTAACGGTGCGCCTATAAGGTACAAACTCCCTGGTGCTTCAACATTAAGGAACATTGTTATCCGCTAAAAACAAAAAACTATAGCGGAGGTGGGCGTCTGGAGGTTCTAGCAGAAGTTTTTTTCTCCAGTGTTTTTGTTGTATTATGGCACATCAATGCTCACATAAATATAACACCCCAGTGCATACAATTGTCGGACGCACTGCAGAACGATAAAATAAAAAAACTTCCCATACCAATTTTCACTGTTACAACTCAATATGTGCTTCTAACCTCTCCAAAAAGCATCAATGCTCACTCTTCTTCCATGATCACCCTGTTTACAATGCGCTATAGTAAGTTTGATAACTCCACCGGTAGATTCTACACATTTCCAAATGTTGGAAAAATATTGTAATTTTCCATTTCTTCTCTACGGTGCAACCATGCATCATTAGGAGAAAAGACACCGGGTAAATTGTTTATTACCTTTTTATTTGCATTTTGATTGCATTAAAATTGAAAATAGCTTGAAATTTAGTCTTCTTTAGATTTTTTTCCACACGGTGCATTTAAATGATTTGGCTCGCTCCGGACGTTGGTGTGTCCTGTGAATTTATAGGAATCCCTCCTCCTAGTGCATACAGGAAGAACAAATGCACCAATGTCATTCACAAAATTACACCATTAAAATATAGAAAAGTTAACACAATGGTATGTTTTCCTAAACACCCCATAAATGATGTGCTATAAAATAACAATGCACTGAACAACATAATGTTCATGCTCTAAAACAAATAGAGCACCGATGCATTCAATTAACAGATCACACTGCCCAATTTTCCATATCAAACTTTTGGCCAGGCGGTGCATCAAATCCATGATAACGCACCTATGTTGTGCACTACAAGGCACCAAGAAACATATATAATAATTTACCATAATGGTTCGTCTTATGGGATGCCTCATTACCGGTGTGTTCTAAGACAAATGCACAGGTAAAAATGCACAAAAAAAAAGAAAAATGGAACTCAGGTGCATTCATTTTAACAAAATGAATTGGTGTTGCTAACAAAGTGGCACCAGGACAAATATTTAAAAATTTATCATAATGGTGTGTTTTTTAAAACGCCCCCATTATAAATGCGTCATAAAAGACAATGCACCGCTAACAATCCATCGGTGCTCCAAGGAACTTACAGTACATGTGCTTTGCATATAACAAATCACACCTCCTAATTTATCTATCAAAAAATTTAACAAAGCAATGTGTTTCATAGAACAAACTGCACCACGTCACACATAACAGATGTGAAATGGCATAACGGGGCATCTTGTTGAGCACCCCATCCCCGGTGCATCCTAGACCACAACACACAGTTATGTATATATCGATGCTCAAATAACAATGAAGCACAAGTGTGTTGGAATTACCGCAAAGCTTAGCAATGCTTTGTTATTGATAGAGCGCATCAGACACAATGCGTATTAACTATTGTAGTAGTATCGATTAATTTTCCACATTTTTTTGCAAACAAAAAATAATTTCATTTTTTAGATAAATACAAATTAGTTATATATGTGTATGTAATTTCAATTTGTTTTTATCTATATATTCCTAAAACGAATTTTATGTGAATCAGAGATAAGGACGATGACAAGTGTGTTGAGGAAAAGATATGAGTTATCTTACTCAAGCATTTTCGAATCCTGCTTGGCTAATACAAGATAGTCGGGAATATCACCTTATGCTTTATAGCCTCAAAAAGTATTTCCCAATCCACAAGTATTAGTTACAAGGGCTTAGACTGATTTTTTAAATGAAATGATTGTTGCAAAATATGAATTTTTTATATAATTTTCTGAAAAAATACAGATTACAGAAAGTAAACGTGGAGATCAAAAGAAAAAGTAACCAAGTCACAGATACACATAAATGAGACAGAATAATAATCGCTTTATTTCATTCCAAGAAATCAAAGTATCTTTCTCTTTATAAAATCCCTGTGAGGGCATGGACCAAAGTCAAATTTAGATATCCCCGATGAAAACCATACAAAAGGACTCTGACAAGAAGTAAAAACTGAACTTTAAAATTTGGATCAGCTTGCCACAGACTGCTGCCAACTTGACTATGCACAATATCCTTTATCAGTTATGAAATTTAATCCATAAACAGACAAGTATACACAGACTATCAAAGATATATCAACACCTATGAAATAAGCATCTGAATGATATGGTTCAATTTTGAACCTTGCTGTCTACAATATGACCCTGTTGTCAAAAACGAGAATTAGGCTTTTAATGAACTAAAGAATGAATGAAAACTAAACTATCTCGTGTACACAAATGAGAAAACCTTAGTATTTCTTTCTCCTTCTATTCTCTCCTTGTTCTTCCTTCTCATTTGGATTTTATGCATTCCAAATTAGTTGGACTAGTTCTACTACCTCCTTTAGTTAAGTTAATTAAGCTTAACTAATTTTAGTTTAGGGGAAGTAATAATAATAATAATAATATTTAAGGGTCTTTATTAAATAATAACTAAGTAGGTGGGACCCCTTGTGACTCACTTTTTATTCTTTACAAAAACAAACACAATTAGATAACCATTTAAACACATGCCTCCTTGTAGCTCCCATAAATATTTCCAAAATTTGAATATTAAATATTAGAAAAAATTCAAATTATATCCAAAATATGTAAATAACCACATTATATAAAAAAAATAGTTTGTTGTCCAAAAATTTATGTAGTCCATTGTCTTCAACAAATCAACCATAAACACATAAATTAAAATCCATATTTGACACTTTGAGAGACAATCCTTCTTTTGTCATTGTTGTCCCCTTTGGACTTCCTAGAATTAGCCTTAGGTTGATTCAAACCTTGAGGATTAATCTCACTAATAACATGGGAACAATCATCCATCAGGTGCATATGGGAGGACACTGATTTTGCTGAGTCATTTGAAGGAGATGAGGGGGAAGCAATAGTTTTACCTTTGTCTTGCACATGGGGAGCCTCGATTTTAAGTCGTTTGCTAGCATGAGAGGACTGAACAGGTGAATGTACAGGGGCAATTTGAGCATTAGGATTTTCAAAAGAAGACTTTCTCATGCCTTTTACTCCTATTTATACTAATTATATCTTATAAAGAACATTCTAAAGGAATATCTTTCTAGAAGCAGAAGCTTCTATTAAGTCTTCTTACATTAGACTTGTTCACATTATTATATAGGCCTTATTTACTAATGTCAGCCTTTATTACATGGAAAATATATTATTCTACCTACATGAGGGGTTAGGGAGGTTAGGTCTCTAACACACACACACACACACACACACACACACACACACACACACACACACACATATTAACCCCATATCTATCAAGTGTCAATGAGGATTAAATCCCTTGAGGTAAAAACCTTTATTCAACTTTTTGCATTGTTAAAAAAGTTTGCATTTTAGGAAGAGTTGACCATTCTTTTTTTTACTATAATTGAACTTATATTAACATGGTGTTGGCTAGCTGTTCTACAAAATGGCTTTTTTCACCGGAATTCGGCGATATAAATTTACACGAATCACTGTTTTTTGTTGTTCAAAATCCATTTCTGAATGCAGAAATGGATTCAACATGCTGAAAAACTCCCAAGGCACTCGGAATTTACAGAAATAATCACTTAAATCTACGAATCCAACAATTTCTTGTCGAATTTCGGGCAAATATCCCCGGAAAAAATCTTAATTTCGTAGAATCTTTAGCCTATGGCTATTAATATATGTAAGCTTTGCTATGTCGAGGCTAGAAACAAGTACAACTATTGTTTTTATACCTTTTCCATATAGAGCACAACTCCACATTTAAATCTAGAGACAAAAGAAGATGTATCAGATAAGAGTTCTAAGTATTCCTACAAGTTTCTTGCCTAACAAAATGACCCAAAATGAATTTGACTCTAAAAAACATTCACATTGTATTACATTTACATGCTACCCAGATCTTCCTACTCCTTGCCAGAGTACTATTGGATGCTTGCACCTTCAATTTTCATTGGTACTTGATTTTGAAAGACTATCTCAGCCTCAACTCCCCATCCATGGTTAGAGCTTTGAGTTCCCTAGTTATATGAAGCCAAGGAGAGGTTATTCATCCACCGTGAAATTACTAAAGCTCACAACATGCCACATCCTTCTTCCAATGAGTCTATCTGATACTTTTGAGTGAGAAGAAGACTTGAAAGGTTATCACTTTGAGTTGCACAAGAGTGTTCCAATTATTCCACCTTGGAGGAAAGAACAAATATTGTGACGTTGTTATCTTGGGTAACCTCCTCATGTCTATGCAATACTCTCTCAAGCTCACATAGGTCATCACTTTTCATTTCTTCCCAATTGGCCCTAAAAACAAGCTCCACTATCTCTTAAAATAAGGGTCCTGACTCTATGCTCCCTAAGCCATGACATTGGTTAAAGAAAAAACCCTCAATTCCTTTACTATGGATTGCTGAAAATGCCACCTTGCTTGAGAATAGACCCACATAAAAGAGAATTATATAACAATAATAATCTATTTTTAAGGTCACGACCAAGCCAAACACCAAATTGGTGTATGAGACCTCCTTGTTTGTGGGACAAGAGACCCCCCTTTGCCTAGCGATTTGATTGGTAAAGTCTACGGAGGTATACATACCCTACCCCCCTCTGGATTTGAACTTGTGACCTCTTAGGAGGAAACAAAAGTTCTTTACCATTAGGCCCACTCAGGCTGTTATTAAGAACATAAAAAAATTTCAACCATATTACTAACAACAAGTCAACGAGGAGACCATAGATTTCCAACTTCCTCCATCCACGGTCGAACATCAATATTAAAGTCCAAAGCACATCGTTTCCCAAACCCTGTCCAAGTGCACCTTTACTCCTCCCTCTGAATAGATCCCACCCTCCACCAGACCACCACTCTTGAGCTGAGCTTTGGTGGGCCTACCTCAGGAATAATGCCAAATTGATTAACCCTCCCCATGTATGCACATTGATAATCCATGAGCAAGTCCATCGTGAGTAAATGAGTGCATGGGCTTTCTCACTCTTATTTTCTCACTTCCATTTGCTCGACTTGTGTGGCCTCATGGGATGCCCATTGGATTTGGCATGCATTAATGATCATTGATCGATGGATTTGATATATAACACTACCCATAGACAATAATAAAGTTAGGGGATTGTGGCTTGGAAGAATTCTCCATTTTCCATAATAGCTTTGGAATTTAACAATGTGGCAATTTTTTCCCACACATCCACTTCACCATTTAGCACTCTTCAAATGTGGAAGAGCTCAACCTTGTCAAACTGAGAAAAGGCCTGTTCGATTTGCACAACAATGCCTTGAAGCTTGATCCCTACAAGATTAGATTAGGTTATCACTCCCCAAATAATAATCATTGAGTTCTTGAAGACAAATAATTGTATGATTCCTATTTTCCTAGCTATGATAATCCCATGCCACAACAAGTATGTTTCAATGAGGTTATTCGACACTTTGTCTACCCCAAGTGAAGTGCACAATCTTGTTCCCCTTGGAATCATAAAAACTCCTCCAAAACTGTCACCCCCGAGAAAAGTTGATCATTCTTAATACTTAATAAATCTAAAATTAAAATGAGTTTATACTATTTTTTTTTTAAATATAATTAATTATACTCAATTTTTAATTTTATTTAAAAATAATAATATAGAATTATAAATCAACATGTTAATGCCTTTTTAATTATTATTTTTTTTTAATTTTTAATTTTTTTATTATTATGAAATATGACTTTTTAAGATTTACCTTTTACCAACCTATGTCTACTTTTGAAAATGACATAATTGAAAATTATTGCAATTAAAAAAATTGTGTTTCTTAATCCAAAAAACTAAATCATAATTAAATATCATTTCTTAATGATAATCAAATTTATTTATAAAATATTAAAAATATTTTATATAAGAGAGGCCTTAGCTCAAAAAGACTTTTCAAGATTAACATTGGAGTGAAGGTAGTTCATCGTGAAAGTAAAATGTAAGTGACATGATCAACATAATGATGATGATGTGGAAGGACAAATAACGAGATAAGGTTGATGATGTGGATAAGCGATTGAAAATCACAAGGAGGCCCACAATACAAGGAAACACATAGTCCACATTAGTAATGTTAGTCCAAGTGCGATGGATGAACATAAATAAAGGATGGATACACATCATAAGATGTGGATAATAATAAATAATATCGCATCCATACTATGTCAACATTATTAAGCATTATTAATGTTAGTACACTATGTTAGTCGTCGAGTGTACTAGAAAAAGTTTAAAATAGTATTGGTTTAGTTTTTATTGATACAATTTTTAAAAATTAATATATGAAAGTATTATTTAAAAAAAAAAAGTTATTTAAAACAATTTGTGGGTGGTCGTAAGGGGTAGATTTTCACTCTTATCAAATATTTTTGGGTTATGAGTTGTTGAAATATTTTCTTATGTTTGAGAAGACGAACTCATAACTGATTATAAGTAGTTTTAGGTTATAATACAAGATAACAAGAAATGGTTTTAACCTAAATAGTATCCATAAATAGTTTTAGGCATACTGTTTGGTTCATTTGGCATGAGCGCAACAAAGCCTTATTTGAAGATGCTACTCCTTCTATACAGGCGGTGATCTACAAGTCTTTGGCTCTTCAGAATGGATCCAGTACACAACCAAAAGATAAGCTTCCGAGAGATGTACTTATCAATCCTCTTCAGGATTCCTCTCTTGCATGGTTCGACGGAGAAGCTCAAAGGGATGGTAGCTGGAGTGGAGTAGGCGGTATTATAAAGACAAAGGATGATACAGTCATAAAATGGACCTTCAATTGTGGCAGAGAAACAAACACAAGGGCAGAGCTTTTGGGAGCATGGGCCATGCTCTTAATAACAGATCATTTGTTAATTCCTTGTATCCATGTTATGGGAGATTCAAAAGTCGTTATCGAATGGCTTATAGACAAAGGAAGGCTTCAGGTTAGCTTAGTAGAAGGTTGGAAAGCTAGAATTATCTCCCTTGCAAAAAAACTTTCAGTCTATTAGTTTCCAGCACATATACAAAAACTTTAATTCTGATGCAAATGTCCTTTCAAAGCGAGCCATTGGCGAACCAGAGGGTGTAGTGTCATATTACTTATGGACCAATGGAGATGAAGGCCCAAGGAGACAGATAAAAATCCACTAGTTTATCTTGTGATGGTTACATTGTTGTGAGAGGCAGTTTTTTGCTTTCTTTCTGTAAAAGGGAACTTTTCTTTTTTCTTTTTTTCTTTTTGTTGAAGTAAAGACTGTAGACTGTAGGCTTTTTTCTTGGGAGTTTACTTGGAGAATAATTTATCTCTTCTTTTTGAAGTTAATATGTAAGGATCTGATCCAGTCAGCTGTGTATCATTGTAAAGGTTTCCTCGACAACCAGATGAAAGATGTAAAAAAATTGTATATCCAATATAATTGAGCAAATTTTTCCCTGGAAAAAACCTAAATAGTATCCATGAAAAGATTAGTATTACATATGGTCATCACTAAGACTATATCAATGAGATCACATGCCTTTAAGCATCATTTAGCCTTAATCCCATATATGATACCAAATACTACCCCTCATTATAAGTCAACCTCTTTCTTAGAAGAACATTATAAGCTACCTTTATTTAAAGTTAATGTAAACATAATATTTTTTCTTTTATTTAAAAATAATAATAATAAACTTGAAATTTATCTTAAAAATAATTTAAAAAATTGTATTAAAAAATAAAATAAAAAATTAATCAAATTAAAATGAAATAACATTTAGAAATAAATAAAACATTAAAAATAAAGAAAGAAGAAAAAGTTATATTGGTGATGACGACGACGACGACAATAATGATGACGATGGTGATGATGACGACGACGACGATGATGATGACAACGACGAGGATGATGATGATGATGATGATAATGATGATGATTATGACAATAATGATGACGATGATGATTATGGTTATTAACATCTACTAAGACCAACGTTGGTTTGTCAAACCTTAAAAAAGAAAGGAAATACTTGGTTTTCTTTAGAATTTCATTTATGTGTTCAAAAATCTCCAAGAAAAGCAATCTTAAATCACCATAGTTTTGATGAGTTAAAGGGTTAGAAAAATCAGTATTGTAACAAATATTTTGAAATTGAGATTTAATGTAGATTTATCTAAGACATTCTTTATTGATCCCTCATACAAATAAATCTTCACCAAATTTAATATATCATTTAAAGAGAATAAAAATAGTTAACAATATTTTTAAATATTATTTGATTAAGGATTAGAATAATATAGAAATATTAATTGATAATATAGATTAAGGATTATAATAATATAGAGATATTTGATTAAGGATTAAAACATTTTTAAATATTATTTGATTAAGAATTATAATAATATAGAGATATTTTTATTTTCTCACTTCTTATTTTTTGGGTGAAGATATATATTTGTGTTCACACATAAATGCATACTTTCACTTCACCATCCACTCTCTCAATAAGCAATGATGCGTGTTTAAATCAACATTTGTTGAAACAAATGCTAAAAACTTTGACAAAAAAACTAGTTAAGTTTTAGCATTTTTGGTTTCTGGCCTTACTACTAGGTTTTGGATTTACTGTAAACATTATCAATATAGAGATTATGAGTCTAATAACTATTATTAACACTTAATATATCTATTTAAATCATTATTAACAATTATTTTTCATATTATATTAATATCCTCTACTTAATATGGATGGAGATATGCACTAATACATGGCCAACCTCCAAAAATAATGTAAACATCCTTAAGAGTATCTATGTCCAACTTCCCACTATGTAAAGAGACCAACCTCTAAACATAGTGTAAGCATCATGAAAAGTATTCATGTCCAACTTCCACCAGTTAGAAAGACGATATTGAATGGAATCATCGCACAATGTAAGCATCATGAAGAATACCATGTCCACTTTTTTAGAGCCACCACTTAAAGACAGGGTTTTGAAGACATTATTGAACTCACTTTTCAAAATATCAACAAGCAACTATAAGATGGAATACAACCGCAAAGACAACCTAAAATTTTAATACAAGCAAGTAACTCCATAGGACTTGGTGGAAATGGATCCCATGACCTCCTTGGATAAAAGGATCAAATCAACTAAACTATCCCAGGGCTATCTTTCTATCATATATTTTTTCAAAGAAAAAGAAAAAAAAGGGTATTTTTATTTTTAAAGGAGAAAAACAATTACATTCCAAATATGTTATCTTGCACAAAAAGGAAAAAATAACACTATGTTAAAACCAATCACATGAACCTAACCAAAAAGGAAAAAATAATCCCACAACACCTAGAACATCTTAAGAAAGACGTTACATCAAATTATTCCCTCCCGATAGATTTCATACTATTGCTACTAAATAACACCAAGGTAAACAATTATCTTTGTCATTAAACAAAGTTAAAAACCATAATAAAAAAGGTGCCATAGTGTCCACAACTAATATAAAATAAAAAGTAATATGTGAGTATGGGTCATGTCCCAAGTAATATGTGAGTATGGGTCATGTCACTTAGGGAAGAACCCCGATCTCATTGCATTCCACTAACTTCAGCATGCTGATAGTGCAATTCTTGCTTGGATAAACCATATACCGCTATGTTGTGTTTCAAGTAGACACGATAAAATTAAATATCATTGAACGTACTAACCAATGCCATAATATGGTATGTAGATATAATAATATATATGATCCATTCACCCAATTTATAACTAATTTGGAAGCTCCAAACACCTACAAATATTCAACATCTTTCTCTAATGCAATTTTGAGCAAAGCTCTAAACTCCACCTAATTGTTGGATCCCCTCTGTAATCCAAATGAAAAGCTGGTATTTTTCAAGATGTACAAGACCCCTAGCACCACATAAACCTATATTGTGTTGACTAGATCAATAAAAGGGCCCCTAGGGTTTTGTTTTATCTATTTCAAGGGTTCCATGTTGCCTTTGTTATTTAGTTTTATGGATCCTCTTAAATCCTCAGAGATATAATTCACTTTGTAGAAAATGTCTAAGGGAGATAAATCTTTCTCTTTGAAAAGTATTACATTCCTTGTGATTCATAATGCCCATGAAGTCACACATTGAAGAGCCTTATGATCATCATTGCACTATCTTCCATCCATTTCTTGAAACATTCTTTAAGTGACGATCCTTCCCAAGTGTTAATGTTTAAGCCATTATTA
>ML804921.1:90118-117752 GCA_009831015.1 Picea engelmannii | reverse complement strand
TGATTATGGCAGTAATTCATATGAATACTCTGTGTTGAATGTGTTTATTGTTTAAATGCATGTGGGTTAAATAACATCTATATGAGTTATGTACAAAGTGGTGTTATAGTCTTCTTTTAAGAGCGATTAAACCTTAGTAGCAGAAAAGGTGCGCTACAACAAGGATGACCCCTATTTATATCTATGTATTGTAAACATGTTTTGTAGGCTGGTGAGCTGAGCAATTGTAAGTTGGTAATCTTATGTGAAAGTAGACCAGAGAGGCTAGGTGTTAAAAGCCAGGAACCTATTTTGTACATGTAATTATGCACTTTGTTAATATAAAAAATGTCGTTGTGTGTAGACCGACCATGAATAAAGAGTGATGGGTAACTAAGTTTCCACAAGGTTGGGTAAGGGAGGAGGCTAAGTGTTGGGCCTAGGGGTTAAGCTAGGGGGAGTACCTCTAAAGGGGATAATACTTTATTATTATTTCTTAAAAGGCTAAGGTGGACAATTGATGAGTGTTGTCCCAAGTTCCTGGGAAAGGAACATATGAAAAATGGAGTGCATGCAGCTCCAGGAAGACATGTGTCGACCTGGAGGAATGCAGTTAGAGATAAAGAAGTCAGTAGTGTTGTGGGTTCACGCACCCATTCTATTACATAATCCCCTTGAGTTTGAACCTCAGAAAATAAAATCTGTGAAGTCGAACTATGTCTTCTGTGAAGCCTGAGAATCTCGTAATTGTCTATGTCGTGTGTGTTATAACTGTGTGATGTTGTGGCCATGTAGTCACTTGGCTGAGTGTGGCCTGTCACCCTCATCTGTTCCTTTTCTAGCCTTGTTTTTTTCCTCCTTGTATGGTAACTAAGTTGAAGAAGTAGGTTGTCAGTCCTGTGTGCAACACTCTCTCCAGGTGAGGGAGATGGTTGTGGTTGAAGAAGCAGGTTGTCAGTCATGTGTGCAACACTCTTTCTAGGTGAGGGAAGTGGTTGTGGTTGAAGAGGCAGGTTGTCAGGCCTATGGGAAACTCTCTCCAGGTGAGAGAGTGTGTTGTGGAAGTGAGTTCTCCTGGAAGGGGTTCCGTAGCTGCTACAAATTTATGAAAATTTTGGTTCATCCTATTGTTGAAGCCCAAGGCAAGGGAGGTGAAGTAGTCGATGGATTGTGTGACAATGAAGGTTTATACTCCTGGGGTGGGACAGGCATGTTAGGAATGAGTGTCTGTGAGTAGTGGGCATAAGTGGCTCCTGGCAAAGAGTCTTTCCTCATAAATTGCATGTCTTCCTATTGACCTTGCCTAGGCTAGGATTCTCTTGCCCAGTGGAGCTTAGTCCCATCTCGTGGGTGACCTACTGCTGAGAGTAATGAGCAGTGTGGTCTAAGTCTAGGAGGTTCATGGAAGGTATTCACGGAGTTGGTGGTGTTATTCCAGTTGAAAGATAAGTATAATTTATGTGCTTAATTTTATGTTATGCATACCTGTGATGCTTGAATGTTATCATGTATTCTGTTGCATTTATGAATTATTGTCTATTACATTTGAATTTGTATGGTAGTAGTAACTCTATGTTATTTGTTTTATTTCAATTAAAATGCATGCTATATATGTGAATATTTCACGTGATAGTGTTACTCAGTCTGTTGAATGGTTGGGGACGTTACCATTTGGTATCACAGCTAAGTTAGAGCTGAGTAGAGTAGTAGCATTGCCGATATTGTTAGAAGGTCAAGGATGTTACATTTTGGTATCAGATCATTAAAGGAAATGTTAAGGTTGTGTTGGTAGCATTGCCTGACCTGGTGATGGTTGGGGATGTTACATTTTGTAACATCCCGAACCACCAACAAGTTGGGCAATGACACCACTCAGATAGTTCACTTATCTTTCATACCAATTTCTAACATCCCCAACCACCAACAAGCCAGGAAACGCCACTACTCAAACACTTCACTTAGCTCTGATACCAAACTATAACATCCTCGGCCAACACAGAGACCGAGTAATGCTACCACTGTGGAATATACACTTATATAATATATTCATTTTAATGAATTAAAACAATTAATCACTATAATCATAGTATTACTAATACCATACACAATCAATGGAATTAACATTAGTTCATATATGCAACATAATACATGATAACATTCAAGCATCACCAACATGCATAACATATAAATTAAGCACATAATGATACTTATCTTTTAAATTGGATTAACACCACCAAATACGTGCAAACCTTCCACGAGCCTCCTAGCCATAGACCACGCTGCTCATCACGCTCAGTAGTGGGTCATGCCTGAGCTAGGACTAAGCTCCACCCAATGCAAGGGAATGCTAGAGTAGGCTGAGGTTATAGGAAACTGCACAATTCAACTGGAAGGATTCTCACTAGGAGCCTTCTTATGCCCACTAATGATGATGCACACTCCCTCCACAACCCGCAAGTCGGAAGGTCCACGTCAACACAAGATCTTTCCCTTTCCACTGGCCCGCAGAGCTTCGGAATGGCTCTTCTATTTCCCTTTCGGGAAATCTGCACCCACGGTCAATTTCAAGAATCCCCCCTTTAGCGAATCCGTTGGTCACACGCTTGTCTTTTAGATCTATGAAACCCAAAATCCATCAACACTGACCCATCCTCTTTCATTTCAGGCTTTTCCTTATCGCAATTTTAGCGGTTGCGATATCCAACAACTTGTTCCCACAATTCCTGAAACCCGATGTTCCA
The DNA here is from genome assembly GCA_009831015.1 of Picea engelmannii. Classification (NCBI taxonomy): domain Eukaryota; kingdom Viridiplantae; phylum Streptophyta; class Pinopsida; order Pinales; family Pinaceae; genus Picea; species Picea engelmannii. The sequence continues at coordinate 115,032 of ML804921.1, read as the reverse complement.
AAATTATGACACGCTCACAAGGTTGACCTTTCAACGCCCCTTTACTCCATCGGGACTTTGGACTTTGTGATATCGTGAATCCTAATGTAAAGAATTTGGAACTTCACCCCCCCGAAACTCTGAAACAGTCAACGGAGTTTGACTCCATGTCAAAAGTGCACCACCTGTCCACTTTGCTGACTCTTGTGGTCCCACACCGTTCTCTTAACCTTTGGGATTTCGCGATTTCTGTTGCAAACTTTACGGGACTTCAATCCACGAGAACCTGATATAGAAACCCACATGTAAATCCAATGGCCCTTATGGCTTGAATCTATGGTCCTACTCTTCCTGAGCTTGGAACCTTTAGGAATACTTGCGGTAACTCCCTTTCCCTTTGTGAGATCTGACGGCTCACGGAAATTCACAAATTCTCTACAGAGAATTCCGACTGTCTATTCTTTCGTTGAGAACTCGTCCTCCTGTGGTCCGACATTGCTATGCCTTCCTTCAACTCCTTCGAAGGTTCAAATCCTTTTGAACTTTCCCAACTCTGAGTCTTCCACAAAAAAACCCTTGCACACACTCCTTGTGGCAGAATTTCAAGCACTTCCAAGTGTTGAAATCCTTCATCTCTACGCACACCTGTAGCAGCAGTCCCTCAACGCTTCACTCAGGTTCGCAACCCCGAGGCCTTTCTTGGACTGTGCACTCCTTGCATGGCTCCTGTGCCCAACTGTACTTTTGAGGAAATTAGAACAAAAGCTTCATCTCCTAAGATTCCAGAGATAAACCTCTAAACACCTTGTTGATGCACTCCTTGCGGACAATTCAACTGTACTCCTTGCAGGAGCTCTTGCTCGGATAGAGAAACAATTGAAACTCATTCCTTTTCCCTTTCCTCTCAGATTTCAAACATTCAACAAGAAATCATCCATACATAGCATAAAAGAAATTGCATGAGAGAAAGAGTAAAAACATTCATGAGCATAACATTCAAAGATGCATACACAGAGAATATATGAACACCACGAGTCTGAATCACAACTTTCTTGTATTAATTCAGAACTTCTATACATGGAGTCTACTACACAACTCTCTGCTTCTCTTCTATGCTCATCATCATGCTAATGTTACAATACACAATGAGGGTGTCTATATCCCGTTTCCCTGTTGCGCTCTAAAACTGTCTAATCTACACATTCAATTCTACCTACTTGGATTAACTACTATAAATGTCGTCTACTTACTAAGGACGAGAGAAAATTGCTCAAGGTCCATTTACATTATACAAGTGTGCTTCCACTTGATGTTTCATTAATGGTTCAAGATATTTCAAAATTTGTGTTGGGCGCTTTTCCAGCTGTCCGATTATCTCTGCGCTGGGTCACTTGAGATGCTCCTGCATCATACTCCCTCGCTTGAAAACTTTCCTGGGCTCCTATCCATGAGCTCGCACATGGTCTGTCCATGCCTCTGTATCTCTTCTCCGTTCTCCCAGCTGGCATCTTCAACTGGATGGTCATTCCACTTGATCAAATATTCAAAGTATTGCTTTCGCCTGGTCTTTTTACTGACCCTCTTGGCCAGTATGCGCTCCATCTGTGGCTTATCTGCAACTAGCATCTGCTTTGTCCACTGGATCACTAGTTGTTCATCTCCTGTCTCTGCTTCATCATCCTTATATGGGTACAAATCTGAGATATTGAATATCAAAGAAATTCTGATCCCATCAGGTAATTCAATCTCATAAGCATTCTCCCCAAATTTCTTCAAGACCTTACATGGTCCGATTTTTTTCATCTTTAGCTTATTATATGTTCCTCTCAGAAACCTTTATTTTCTCAAATGTGCCAGAATCAAGTCACCAACGTCGAATTAAAGTTGTCTCTTGTGCTAATTGAAGTTGTTTGTTTACCAATTCTGTCTGTCTATCATTCTATCCCAACTCTTGATCTATTGCTTGCCTTTGCAACATCTATCAGCTTGTATTTCATCCCACCACAATGATGCATGTCCTTTCAATATTGTGACAACATGCTTGAATTTTTTGTCTTCCTCGACATCTTCATAGTCAAAGTATGTGTCTAGAGCTCTAATCCATTCTAGAAGCTTCTCTGCATCCAAGTTTCCCTCATAAACTGGAATTTCTATTTTCACTCTTGCCCCCATTCTTGCAATAGCTCTGATCAACAGTTCATTTGCTACATCTTCGGCTGCAACTTCTTCTTCACGTTTAGCCTCAATTTCACTTTCGGAATCAGTAAGATCCACGGCACTTACTGTACGTCTCTGTGTTGTCTCCATGTCTTCGAGTCTAGATCGTATATCATGCATTTCTTTCTCCATGGCTGGATCAGTCATCTTCCTACCTCTTCTTCTCGGTATTTCCCTATCCTCTGGTGGACCGGGTGTTTGCATGTCCCTTCTCCTTGGCGGCATGGTGAATTCTCTTTTCTTCTCTACTAAAGAAAGCGAAGAACCTTTCTGTGATCTGATACCATAAATGATGACGCACCCTCCCTCCACAATCCACAGGTTGGAAGGTCCATGTCAACAGAGGATCTTTCCCTTTCCACTCGCCCGAAGAGCTTCGAAATGGCTCTTTTATTTCCCTTTCAGGAAATTTGCACCCACAGTCAATTTCAAGAATTCCCCCTTTTGCTTCGGGAAATCAAGCTTTACACTTTCGCAAATCCATTGGTCACACTCTTGTCTTCCAGATCTATGAAACCCAAAAATCGTCAACACTGACCCATCCTCTTCCCTTTTGGGCTTTTCCTTATCACGATTTTGACAGTCGCAGTATAAAACAACTTGTTTTCGTGATTCCTGAAACCCGATGTTCCGAAATTCCGACACGCTCACAAGGTTCACCTTTCAACACCCCTTTACTCCATTGGGACTTTGGACTTCATGATATTGCCAATCCTAATGTAAAGAATTTGGAACTTCACCTCCGGAAACTCCAAAATGGTCAATGGAGTTTGAATCTTTGTCAAAAGTGCACCACTTGTCCACTTTACTGACTCTTGTGGCCCCACACCATTCTCTTCACCTTCGGGATTTCGCATTTCGTGATTTCCCGATTCTTGTTGCAAAGTTTACAGGACTTCAATCCACAAAAACCTGATATAGAAACCCACGTGTAAATCCAATGGCCCTTATGGCTTGAATCTATGATCCTACTCTTCCTGAGCTTGGAACCCTTAGGAATACTCGCGGTAACTCCCTTTCCCTCCATGAGATCTGATGGCTCACGAAAATTCGTGAATTCTCTACAGAGAATTCTGACCGTCCGTTCTTTCTTTAAGAACTCATCCTCCTGTGGTCTGATGTTGCTATGCCTTCCTTCAACTCCTTCAAAGGTTCAAATCCTTCTGAACTTTACAACTCCGAGTCTTCCAGAAAAAAACCCTTCCACGCACTCCTTGTGGCAGAATTTCAAGCACTTCCAAGTGTTGAAATCCTTCATCTCTACGCACACCTGCAGCAGCAGTCCCTCAATGCTTCACTCAGGTTCGCAACCCTGAGGCCTTGTTTGGCCTGCGCACTCCTTGCATGGCTCCTGTGCTGAATTGCACTTTTGAGGAAATGAGAACAAAAGCTTCATCTCCTGACCTTCCATAGATAAACCTTTGAACACCTTGGCGATGCACTCCTTGTGGACAATTCAACTGCACTCCTTGCAGGAGCTCTTGCTCGGATAGAGAAACAATTGAAACTCATTCCTTTTCCCTTTCCTCTCAGATTTCAAACATTCAACAAGAAATCATCCATACATAGCATAAAATCAATTGCATGACAGAAAGAGTAAAAACATTCATGAGCATAACATTCAAAGATGCATACATAGAGAATATATGAACACCACAATTCTGAATCACAGCTTTCTTGTATTAATTCAGAACTTCTATACATGGAGTCTGCTACACATCTCTCTGCTTCTCTTCTATGATCATCATCATGCTAATGTTACAATACACAATGAGGGTGTCTATATCCCGTTTCCCTGTTGCGCTCTAAAACTGTCTAATCTACACATTCAATTCTACCTACTTGAATTAACTACTATAAATGCCTTCTACCTACTAAGGATGAGAGAAAATTGCTCAAGGTCCATTTACATTATACAAGTGTGCTTCTACTTGATGTTTCATTAATGGTTCAAGATATTTCAAAATTTGTGTTGGGCGCTTTTCCAGCTGTTTGATTATCTCCGCGTTGGCTCTTCAAGACTTTACATGGTCCGATTTTCTTCATCTTTAGCTTATTATATGTTCCTCTTGGAAACCTTTATTTTCTCAAATGTTCTAGAATCAAGTCACCAACCTCGAATTGAAGTTGTCTCTTGTGCTGATTGAAGTTGTCTATTTACCGCTTCTATATGTCCATCATTCTATCCTAGCTCTTGATCTATTGCTTGCCTTTGCAACATCTATCAGCTTGTAGTTCATCCCACCACAATGTTGCATGTCCTTTCAATCTTGTGACAACATGCTTGACTTTTTTGTCTTCCTTGACATATTCATAGTCAAAGTATGTGTCTAGAGCTCTAATTCAGTCTAGAAGCTCCTCTGCATCCAAGTTTTCCTCATAAACTAGAATGTCCATTTTCTCTCTTGCACCCATTCTTGCAATAGCTCTGATCAAACGTTCATTTTCTACATCTTTGACTGCAACTTCTTCTTCACGTTCAACCTCAATTTCACTTTTGGAATCACTAAGATCCCCGACACTTACTGTACGTCTCTGTGTTGTCACCATGTCTTCGAGTCTAGCTCGTAGATCATGCATTTCTTTCTCCATGGCTGGATCAGTCATCTACCTACGTCTTCTTCTCGGTATTTCCCTATCCTCTGGTGGATCGGGTGTTTTCCTATCCCTTCTCCTTAGCGGCATGGTGAATTCTCTTTTCTTCTCTGCTACAGAAAGCAAAGAACCTTTCTATTCTCTGATACCATAAATCATGACGCACACTCCCTCCACAACCCGCAGGTTGGAAGGTCCATGTCAACAGAGGATATTTCCCTTTCCACTTGCCTAAAGATCTTCAGAATGGCTCTTTTATTTCCCTTTCAGGAAATCTGCACCCAAAATCAATTTCAATAATTCCCCCTTTTGCTTCAGGAAATCAAACTTTTCACTTCCGCAAATCCGTTGGTCACACGCTTGTCTTCCAAATCTATGAAACCCAAAAACTGTCAACACTGACCCATCCTCTTCCCTTTTGGACTTTTCCTTATCTTGATTTCGACGGTCGCGATATACAATAACTTGTTTTTGCGATTCCATAAACCCAATGTTCCGAAATTCCGACATGTTCACAAGGTTGACCTTTCAACGCCCCTTTACTCCATTGGGACTTCGGACTTCACGATATCGCGAATCCTAATGTAAAGAATTTGGAACTTCACCCCCCGAAACTCCAAAATGGTCAATGGAGTTTGAATCTTTGTCAAAAGTGCACCACCTGTCCACTTTACTGACTCTTGTGGCCCCACACCGTTCTCTTCACCTTCGAGATTTCGCATTTTGTGATTTCGCGACTCCTGTTGCAAAGTTTACAGGACTTCAATCCACAAAAACCCGATATATAAACCCACATTTAAATCCAACAGCCCTTATGGCTTGAATCTATGGTCCTACTCTTCCTGAGCTTGGAACCTTTAGGAATACTCGCAGTAACTCCCTTTCCCTCCATGAGATCTGAAAACTCACGAAAATTCATGAATTCTCTACAAAGAATTACGATCGTCCGTTCTTTCTTTGAGAACTCGTCCTCCTATGGTCCGACATTGTTATTCCTTCCTTCAACTCCTTCGAAGGTTCAAATCCTTATGAACGTTCCCAACTCCGAGCCTTCCAGAAAAAAAACCCTTGCACACACTCCTTGTGCCAGACTTTCAAGCACTTCCAAGTGTTGAAATCCTTCATCTCTACGCACACCTGTAGCAACAGTCCCTCAATGCTTCACTCAGGTTCGCAACCCTGAGGCCTTGTTTGGCCTACGCACTCCTTGCATGACTCTTGTGCTCAACTGCACTTTTGAGGAAATGAGAACAAAAGCTTCATATCCTGAGCTTCCAGAGATAAACCTCTGAACACCTTGTCGATGCACTACTTCTGGACAATTCAACTGCACTCCTTGCAGGAGCTCTTGCTCAGATAGAGAAATAATTGAAACTCATTCCTTTTCCCTTTCCTCTCAGATTTCAAACATTCAACAAGAAATCATCCATACATAGCATAAAAGCAATTGCATGATAGAAAGAGTAAAAACATTCATGAGCATAACATTCAAAGATGCATACACAGAGAATATATGAACACCACGAGTTTGAATCACAACTTTCTTGTATTAATTCAGAACTTCTATACATGTAGTCTTCTACACAGCTCTTTGCTTCTCTTCTATGCTCATCATCATGCTAATGCTACAATACACAATGAGGGTGTCTATATCTCGTTTCCCTGTTGCGCTCTAAAACTATCTAATCTACACATTCAATTCTACCTACTTACATTAACTACTATAAATGCCTTCTAGTCACTAAGGACGAGAGAAAATTTCTCAAGGTCCATTTACATTATACAAGTGTGCTTCCACTTGATGTTTCATTAATGGTTCAAGATATTTAAAAATTTGTGCTAGGTGCTTTTCCAGCTGTTTGATTATCTCCGCGTTGGCTCTTCAAGACTTTACATGGTCTGATTTTCTTCATCTTTAGCTTATTATATGTTCCTCTCGGAAACCTTTATTTTCTCAAATGTGCCAGAATCAAGTCACCAACCTCGAATTGAAGTTGTCTCTTGTGCTGATTGAAGTTATCTTTTTACCACTTCTGTCTGTCCATCATTCTATCCCAGCTCTTGATCTATTGCTTGCCTTTGCAACATCTATCAGCTTGTAGTTCATCCCACCACAATGATGCATGTCCTTTCAATCTTGTGACAACATGCTTGACATTTTTGTCTTCCTCGACATCTTCATTGTCAAAGTATGTGTCTAGAGCTCTAATCCAGTCTAGAAGCTCCTCTACATCCAAGTTTTCCTCATAAACTGGAATGAACATTTTCGCTCTTGCACCCATTCTTGCAATAGATCTGATCAAACATTCGTTTGCTGCATCTTCGGCTGCAACTTCTTCTTCATGTTCAGCCTCAATTTCACTTTCGAAATCACTAAGATCCCGGCACTTACTGTACATCTCTATGTTGTCTCCATGTCTTCGAGTCTAGCTCGTAGATCATGCATTTCATTCTCCATGGCTGGATCAGTCATCTGCCTACCTCTTCTTCTTGGTATTTCCCTATCCTCTGGTGGATCAGGTGTTTTCCTGTCCCTTCTCCTTGGCGGCATGGTGAATTCTCTTTTCTTCTCTGCTACAGAAAGTAAAGAACCTTTCTGTGATCTGATACCATAAATGATGACGCACGCTCCCTCCACAACCCATAGGTTGGAAGGTCCACGTCAACAGAGGATCTTTCCCTTTCCACTCGCCCGAAGAGCTTCGGAATGGCTCTTTTATTTCCCTTTCAGGAAATCTGCACCCACATTCAATTTCAAGAATTCCCCCTTTTGCTTCGGGAAATAAAACTTTGCACTTTTGCAAATCCGTTGGTCACATGCTTGTCTTCCAGATCTATGAAACCCAAAAACCCTCAACACTGACCCGTCCTCTTCTCTTTTGGGATTTTCCTTATCGCAATTTTGACAGTCGCGGTATACAACAACTTGTTTCTGCGATTCCTGAAACCCGATGTTTCGAAATTCCGACACGCTCACAAGGTTGAACTTTCAACACCCCTTTACTCCATTGGGACTTCAGACTTCATGATATCACAAATCCTAATGTAAAGAATTTGGAACTTCACCCCTCGAAACTCCAAAACAGTCGACGGAGTTTGACTCTTTGTCAAAAGTGCACCACTTGTCCATGTTACTGACTCTTGTGGCCCCGCACCATTCTCTTCACCTTCAGGATTTTGCATTTCGTGATTATGCGATTCCCGTTGCAAAGTTTACAGGACTTCAATCCACAAAAACTTGATATAGAAACCCACGTGTAAATCCAACGGCCCTTATGGCTTGAATCTACGGTCCTACTCTTCTTGAGCTTGGAACCTTTAGGAATACTCGCGGTAACTTCCTTTCCCTCCGTGAGATCTGACGGCTCATGGAAATTCGTGAATTCTCTATAGAGAATTCCGATCGTCCGTTCTTTCTTTGAGAACTCGTCCTCCTGTGGTCTGACATTGCTATGCCTTCCTTCAACTCCTTCGAAGGTTAAAATCCTTCTGAACTTTCCCAACTTTGAGTCTTCCAGAAGAAAACCCTTGGATGCACTCCTTGTGGCAGACTTTCAAGCACTTCCAAGTGTTGAAATCCTTCATCTCTACACACACCTGCAGCAGCAGTCCCTCAATGCTTCACTCAGGTTCGCAACCCTGAGGCCTTGCTTGGCCTAGACACTCCTTGCACGGCTCCTATGCCCAACTGCACTTTTGAGGAAATGAGAAAAAAATCTTCATCTCCTGAGCTTCTAGAGATAAAACTCTGAACACCTTGTCGATGCACTCCTTGCAGACAATTCAACTGCACTCCTTGTAGGAGCTCTTGCTCGGATAGAGAAACAATTGAAACTCATTCCTTTTCCCTTTCCTTTTAGATTTCAAACATTCAACAAGAAATCATCCATACATAGCATAAAAGCAATTGCATGACAGAAAGAGTAAAAACATTCATGAGCATAACATTCAAAGATGCATACACAGAGAATATATGAACACCACAAGTCTGAATCACAACTTTCTTGTATTAATTTAGAACTTCTGTACATGGAGTCTTCTACACAGCTCCCTGCTTCTCTTCTATGTTCATCAACATGCTAATGTTACAATACACAATGAGGGTGTCTATATCCCATTTCTCTGTTGCGCTCTAAAACTGTCTAATCTACACATTCAATTCTACCTACTTGCATTAACTACTATAAATGCCTTCTACCTACTAAGGACGAGAGAAAATTTCTCAAGGTCCATTTACATTATACAAGTGTGCTTCCACTTGATGTTTCATTCATGGTTCAAGATATTTCAAAATTTGTTCTGGGCGCTTTTCCAGCTGTTTTATTATCTTTGTTTTGTATCGCTTGAGATTCTCCTGCATCATACTCTCTCGCTTGAAAACTTTCCTGGGCTCCTATCCATGAGCTCGCGCATGGTCTATCCATGCCTCTGTATCTCTTCTCTATTCTCCTAGCTGGTATCTTCAATTGGATGGCCCTTCCACTTGACCAAATATTCAAAGTATTTCTTTCACCTGGTCTTTTTACTGACCCTCTTGTCCAGTATGCACTCCATCTGTGGCTTATCTGCAACTAGCATCTGCTTTGTCCATTGGATCACTAGTTGTTCATCTCCTGTCTCTGCTTCGTCATCCTTATATGGGTACAAATCTGAGATATTGAATATCAGAGAAATTCCGATCCCATTGGGTAATTCAATCTCATAAGCATTCACCCCAAATTTCATCAAGACCTTACATGGTCTAATTTTCTTCATCTTTAGCTTATTATATGTTCCTCTCAGAAACCTTTATTTTCTCAAATGTGATAGAATCAAGTCACCAACCTCGAATTGAAGTTGTATCTTGTGTTGATCAGCTATGTGCTTATATTCTTGGCTCGAATTCTGCAGTCGCTGCTTCACCTGGCTGTGAAGTTTCCTCATTGCCTCTACGAAATCTTTTGCACTAGATCTCCTAGTTGAAATCTGTTTTGAATCTCTCAATTTAGAAATTCCTCTCGGCTGCATGCCATAGACAATCTGAAATTGACTCTGCCCTATGCTTCTATTAACTGAGTCGTTATAAGAAAATTCTATCTGTGGTAATATTTTGTCCCACTGGTTGTGGTGTTCTGTCACCAGGCTTCTCAACAAGTATCCCATACTTCTGTTTACCACTTCTGTCTGTCCATCCATCTGAGGATGATAAGATGAACTAAATGACAAGTTAGTTCCCAACTTCTTCCATAAGGTCCTCCAAAAGTGCCCTATGAACTTGGTGTCTCGATCCAAAACTATACCCCTTAGTAAGCCATGAAGTCGAATGACTTCTTTGAAAAACAGATTCGCAATGTGAGTTGTGTCACTGGTCTTCTGGCATGGAATGAAGTGTGCCATCTTGAAAAATCTATCCACCACCACAAAGATTCAGTCAAATCCTCTTTGTGTTCTTGGCAACCCCAATACAAAATCCATGCTGATTGCATCCCACGGCCTTTATGGTATGGGAAATGGTTGATAAAACCCCGCATTTTGTCTTCTTCCCTTTGAATTCTTGCAAATTCTGCATCTGTCCATGAATCTCTTGACATCTACTCACATTCCCGGCCAAAAATATGAGTCATTAAACTTTGCGAACGTCTTGTCGTGACCAAAGTGCCCTACCAATCCTCCACTGTGCTTCTCCTTTACCAAATTATCCCTCATGGAGCATTTCAGAATACACAGTTGATTACCTTTAAACAATAATCCTTCCTGGATCATGTATTCTACCCAGTGGCTTCTGTCTCTGAGAATCTGATTCTCAGCTGCTTCATATGCCTCCTTAAAATCCTGATCATCAATGTACATGTTCCTGAGATCATCAAAACCCAACGTTCTGACTCTAAACTCTTGCAACAACAAACACTTCCTGCTCAAAGCATCAACAACTTTGTTAGCAGTACCTAAAATATGTTTAATCACAAAAGTAAAATTCTGCATGTACTCAACCAATTTGACATGTCCTTGATTCAATTTTTCCTGTTGAGTCACAAACTGCAATGCATGACTATCACTATATAAGACAAACTCTTTCGGGATCAAGTAATGTCTCCATTTATTCAATGCCTGGATAATAGCATAAAACTCCTTGTCATAAGTGGAGTACTTCACTTTCGCTTCATTCATCTTCTCGTTGAAGTATGCTATCATCCTGTCTTCGTGACTCAAGAATGCCCCTATTGCAAATCCTCTTGCATCGCATTTCACTTGAAATGTCTTTTGGAAATATGACAACACCATAATTGGTTGTTTCGTAATCTTCCTCTTCAAAAGATTAAAAATTTTCTCAGCCTCTTCTATCCATTGAAAATACTTGTGTCCTTTCCTCACTGTATCCATCATCAGTGCACTAATTCCACTGAAATTTCTAATGAATTTTTGGTAGAAACTAGACAATCTGTGAAAAATTCTCACCTCAAAGATATTCTTCGGTGATGGCTAATTCTTGATTACCTCCACCTTACCTGGGTCCATCCTCAACTCATCTGTGGAAATAACAAATCCCAAGTAGATGAGCTCTATCTTCATGAATGAGGATTTCTTCATGTTTATCAACAACTTCTTCTATTGCAATCTTTGCATCACTGTAGCCAAATGCTTCAGATGCTCTGCCACTGTTTTACTGAAAACTAGTATGTCATCCAAATACACGATAACAAATTTTCCAATGAAATCCCTTAGGACTTCGTTCATCAGCCTCATGAAGGTACTCGATGCATTTTTTAAGCCAAATGGCATAACAAGCCATCCATACAACCCCTCATTGGTTTTGAATGTGATGATAATCGCTTTTCAAATCAATCTTTTAAAAATACTTTTCTCCACTCAAGCAATCCATCAGATCATCTATCCTCGACAATGGAAATCTGTACCTGATGGTTATCTTTTTAATCGCCCTCAAGTCAGTACACATTCTCCAGCCTCTGTCTTTCTTCGGACTGAGTACTATTGGAACAACACACGGACTCAAGCTTTCCCTGACCAACCCTTTGTCCAACAACTCCTGGACTTGCCTCTTAACTTCTTCATTCTCTTGCGGCGTCAATCTATACGTGGATTTGTTTGGCAAACTGGCTCTTGGTATGAGATCAATACGATGACTCACACTTCTAATCGGTGGCAACGAACGAGGTAGTTCATCCACTACTATGTCAGCGAACTCTTCCAGCAGTTCCTGAACTTCCTCTAGTAAATCCTCCACCCTTGTGCTGGTCAAAATAATCTTTGGTTTTCTGACCACAATGAACCGTGGTTCATGCTTCTTCTTAACCTCTGTAAGAAGTTCCTTCCCACTCATGATAAGTACAGTGTTGCTTACTTCCGGTTTCACCTCCTTATCCTTGATTGGAAGCAACATGTGAGTCCTCCCAAACTTCTCTAGGGTGTATGTGTTCATTCTCCCATCATGAATCACATTCCTGTCATATTTCCATGGTCTACCTAGCAATAGATGACAAACATCCATAGGAATGACATCACATAATATCTTATCATTATATCCTCCTATCTTAAATTCAACTAAACACTATTTAGTGACAGTTACCTGATGTCCTTTTTGTAGCCACAAAACTCTATATGGGCTTGGATGGTCAATCATTTCCAGCTCCATCTTTTCTACCATATCCATAGAAACAAGATTATCCATACTACCACTGCCCACAATGACCTTGCATACCCTATCCTTGGTCTTGCAAGTATTCCAAAAAATTTTGGTCCTTTGGACTAAACTCTCCACCTCCTTCTATGGTGTTAAAAGGACTTTTCGCATCATCAATAATCTTCTGCCTTCAGCATCTTCTGCCTCAACATCTCACCTCTATGCTTCGGTGATGTGAGCTTCTCCACTCTCTTTATTTTTATCTAGACACTCGTAAGACTTGTGCCCATTCTTTCCACATGTGAAGCCTGTGATTACTCCACCTCTTCCTCTTCCTCTACCTCTGGTATGAGGAAAAGTATTATTGTCAGCATAATCTCCTCTCTGTTCAGTATGTTTCCCTCTCTGTTCAACATATTTCCCTCTCTATGAGGTTCCACCTCTCTTAGTTTGAGGCTAAGGTTTCTTCCAGTCCTCCTTGGGCTTCTGATATTTGTCCTAGGCAACTGATTTGCCTCTGGGTTGACTTCTTCCTTGGCCTCTTTGACCCTTCTTTCGGCTCAGCTTCTCTTCATCTTTTAGAGCCATCTGATAAGCATCTTCCACCGTACAGATGGTTTCCATGCTCATCTCATCCTGAATATTGTATCTCAATCCATTCATGTATCTGGCAACTTTTCCATCATCGCTCTCCTGATAACCTGCTCTGATGTTCAGCTTGTAGAATTCTTTATTGTATTCTTTCACTGTCATCATCTTCTGTCTCAGGTTCTGCATCCTCCTGAACAGAGTAATTTGATAATCACTGGGGATGAATTTCACCTTCATCTTCGTGATCATTCTATCCCAGCTCTTGATCTATTGCTTGCCTTTGCAACATCTATCAGCTTGTAGTTCATCCCACCACAATGTTGCATGTCCTTTCAATCTTGTGACAACATGCTTGACTTTTTCGTCTTCCTCGACATCTTCATAGTCAAAGTATGTGTCTATAGCTCTAATCTAGTCTAGAAGCTCCTCTACATCCAAGTTTCCCTCACAAACTGGAATGTCCATTTTTTCTCTTGCACCCATTCTTGCAATAGCTCTGATCAAACGTTCATTTGCTGCATCTTCGGCTGCAACTTCTTCTTCACGTTTAGCCTTAATTTAACTTTCGGAATCACTAAGATCCCTGACACTTACTGTATGTCTTTCTGTTGTCTCCATGTCTTCGAGTCTAGCTCTTACATCATGCATTTCTTTCTCCATGGCTGGATCAGTCATCTGCCTACCTCTTCTTCTCGGTATTTCCCTATCCTTTGGTCGATCGGGTGTTTTCCTGTCCCTTCTCCTTGGTGGCATGGTGAATTCTCTTTTCTTCTCTCCTACAAAAAGCAAAGAACCTATCTGTGCTCTGATACCATAAATGATGATGCTCGCTCCCTCCACAACCCGTAGGTTGGAAGGTCCACGTCAACAGAGGATATTTCCCCTTCCACTCACCTAAAGAGCTTCGGAATGGCTCTTTTATTTCCCTTTTGGGAAATCTGCACCCACAGTCAATTTCAAGAATTCCCCCTTTTGCTTTGGTAAATCAAACTTTTCACTTTCGCAAATCCGTTGGTCACGCGCTTGTCTTCCATATCTATGAAACCCAAAAACCGTCAACACTGACCCATCCTCTTCCCTTTTGGGATTTTCCTTATCGCGATTTCGACGTGGTATACAACAAATTGTTTCCGCGATTCCTAAAACCCAATGTTCCGAAATTCTGACACGCTCACAAGGTTGACCTTTCAACGCCCCTTTACTCCATTGGGACTTCGGACTTCACGATATCGCGAATCCTAATGTAAAGAATTTGGAACTTCACCCCTTGAAACTCCAAAATGGTCAATGGAGTTTGACTCTTTGTCAAAAGTGCACCACCTGTCCACTTTACTGACTCTTCTGGCCGCACACCATTCTATTCACCTTCGGGATTTCGTATTTCGTGATTTTGCGATTCCCATTGCAAATTTTACAGGACTTCAATCCACAAAACCCAATATAGAAACCCACGTGTAAATCCAACGGCCCTTATGTCTTGAATCTATGGTCCTACTCTTCCTGAGCTTGGAACCTTTAGGAATAATCACGGTAACTCCCTTTTCCTCTGTGAGATCAGACGGCTCATGGAAATTCATGAATTCTCTACAGAGAATTCCAACTGTCTGTTCTTTCTTTGAGAACTCATCCTCCTATGGTCCGACATCGCTATGCCTTCCTTCGACTCCTTCAAAGGTTAAAATCCTTCTGAACTTTCCCAACTCTGAGTCTTCCAGAAAAAAACCCTTGCACGCACTCCTTGCGACATACTTTCAAGCACTTCCAAGTGTTGAAATCCTTCAACTCTGTGCACACCTGTAGCAGCAGTCCCTCAATGCTTCACTCAGGTTCGCAACTCTGAAGCTTCACTTGGCCTACACACTCCTTGCATGGCTCCTGTGCCCAACTTCACTTTTGTGGAAATGAGAACAAAAGCTTCCTCTCCTGAGCTTCCAAAGACAAACCTCTAAACACCTTGTCGACGCACTCCTTGTGAACAATTCAACTGCACTCCTTGGAGGAACTCTTTCTCAGATAGAGAAACAATTGAAACTCATTCCTTTTCCCTTTCCTCTCAAATTTCAAATATTCAACAAGAAATCATCCATACATAGCATAAAATCAATTGCATGACAGAAAGAGTAAAAACATTCATGAGCATAACATTCAAAGATGCATACACAGAGAATATATGAACACCATGAGTCTGAATCACACCTTTCTTGTATTAATTAAGAACTTCTATACATGGATTCTGCTACATAGCTCTTTGCTTCTCTTCTATGCTCATCATCATGCTAATGTTACAATACACAATGAGGGTGTCTATATCCCGTTTCCCTCTTGCGCTCTAAAACTGTCTAATCTACACATTCAATTCTACCTACTTGCATTAACTACTATAAATGCCTTCTACCTACTAAGGACGAGAGCAAATCATTCAAGGTTTGTTTACATTATACAAGTGCGCTTCCACTTGATGTTCCATTAATGGTTCAAAATATTTCAAAATTTGTGTTGGGCGCTTTTTCAGCTATCTGATTATCTCCGCGTTGGCTTGCTTGAGATGATATTGCATCAACTAATCATGAATTGTCATTCCCCACATGCCTCTTCCACCTGGGAGTATACACCTTCACTGTCACATGGTCCATCGACTGCTTCACCTCCCTCTCAAGGTCCTAGCAACAGGCCGAATCAGGAATTCTCAGAGCTCTGTAGCTGGTGCTGAACTCTCTCTAGGAGAAAACCGCTTCCCAACAAACTCTCACTTGGAGAGAGCTTCTCACAGGCCTAACAACCTTCTTCTTCAATCACGGGTCTGAGAACCCACCTCTTCAACTAGTTTTAACTCAATTCCCACAAGGTGAGGATAACAACAAAAAAAATAGCAATTTGGTTAACTCACGGGTGATAGAAGAAACACGAATTTGGGATATCCATGATGTGTCAAGCTTCACAGTAAAACAACAAAAATTGGCTTCACAATTTTTGGTTCCAGAGATGTGTGAGGGTATGCAAAGGTCGATCCCAGAGCGAAATGAAATTCACAGAGGATGGGGGAGAATGACCCACCCTTTCCCAACATAGCTGATGATTTTTCTTTTAACTACATGCACTGAGGTCGACACTTGTCTTCCTCGAGCTACATGCATTCCCTTTTGCACACATTGGCTCTCCCAGGACTTAGGATAAAAACATGTCTTTCACACAACTTTTGAATAATAATAAATTATTATTCTCAAGGACTTAATCCCCTAAGCTTAGCCCCTCTTTCCAACCTTTCAACCCCCTTTCCATTACCCACCTTGTGGAAGCTTAGTCCCCCATCACTCTTTCTTTGTGGTTAGTATGCATGTATCGATGTTTAATATTTATTAATGTTATGCATAATTACATATACAAAAGTAGGCTCCTCGCCTTTAACACTTAGGTTGTTCAGCCTAATAAACACATAAGCCCACCAACTTATCAACAATAGACTCACCAGCCTGCAAAACATGTTTACAATTCATAAATACAATTGGGGCTCGTCCTTAGGGATATTAGTAGCACAGTAAACTATGGTTAACATAATCAACATGTCCCACCACAATGAGATCCATATGCCACACCACAATGAGATCCACATGGTCATTGAGGTTCAACCATGAGAATATTCAACCATAATAAATTCTCATCAACCATAGTCAACCATGGTCATGATGAACCACACTCAACCATGATGAAGGACAACCATGATCAACCATAGTCAACCTTTCCTCCCCAAAGTCAACTAAGTTCTACCAAAGTTAACCATGGTCATGGTCAACCATACTCAACCATAGTCATTGTCAAGTAAGGTATTATTGTACTAATACTTTAATAATGTATTTATTAATGTATTATTACTTCAATAATGTATTATTAATGTATTAATGATTCAATATGTTACATTATATATTAATGTATTAATTTCATTCATAGTCATGATCATACGAAACTATGATCATCATCCATCATAATCAACCACAACCATTTTAAATAAATGTATTAATGTGTTAATACTTTACTAATACTTTATTGATGTATCATTAACTTAATAATGTATCATTAATATATTACTTTATTAGTGTATTAATACTTTGGCAATCTATTAGTTAATAATGTATTAATTAATTAATACATTACAATATTAATGTATTAATAGTTTAATATTTTACATTATACATTAATGTAATAATGTATTATTAAATATATTAAGGTATCGATTATTAATATATTAATGCATTGTATTACTAAATACATTAATACAATATATTATCAATCTATCAATCAATTGATATGTTACATTATACAATAATATAAATTAATACTTTAATTTTTACATTATTATTATATATTAAATTATTGTAATAATCAACTATTACATTAATTATCTATTAATACATTAATGGTAGTTCCCAAGACATGTCGATCGTGAACTATCAACGATCACTTTATAGAAGTGGTTGATATACGGGATTAACATCATTAATTAAGAAATGTGAAAAATGATAATAATCAACATATATCAACCACTTTTATAAAGTAGTTGTTGCTAGTTATACATAAAATCAGAGTATATATATATATATGAATAAGTAAGACTACTTGATCAACTTAACTTAAACCGACAGGATTGTTTTAACTGCCCTCTTTTATGGAAGCCAAACTACTAAGATTAGACGGGCATTCCTTGGTAGGTACTTTGAACTTACCGCTAGGATCAGGCTCCTACATACTGCTCGAATGCACCGAGGCCTAAGCGGTCAACACCTCTTAATCTACATCTAGCCCTCCCTTTCAATGATGTTTTATCACTTTATGCCACTTCTATTAGGGAACTAGCTTGGAAATTTGACTGAGTTTTTGATTTTGTATCACTTTATGCAACACCTATTAAGGAACAAATTCTCGTGAATAAACACTGTATGGCTGGTAAATCCTCCATCACCTTATAAACCCCCTAGGTTAGGAACAAACGGGATAGTCTTTCCTTAATTCTTTCTCCAAACACACGCTCTATAACCCAAGTTGATTCTCAATACACGCTCTAGAGGACATGCTTCTCCATTATATGAGTAGAGATGCTCATATATAATATAAGTTCAGAAGTGGGCGATCGATCTTTGTCTCATCGAAATTAATTTTTTGGTCGGTCAACTGTGTGTGGTGTTGGTGTTTTTTCTCTGATGTATATTGTATATTAGATTTTTTTAAAACCCTGATTCGCTCCTTTGGCTTTATACGACTTATTCACGATTTCAGAAGAGATACAACTGCTTCCATGCACAACCAAAGAAATATTGAACGTTGTAATCATAACTTTAGTGACCTCCCATGGTGCTGCAATTATAACTTCATTAGCATATCGACAGGCTAGCACACGAAGACAGAGCTCATGGAGATTCATGATTGGATGATGAGGTCCTCCAAATTGGACGAAAAACCATCACGAGCAACAATACCATCAACAATCTTATCACAAAATGCCTTATCATGAAGGTTTTGTCTCTTCTTTGGATATTCAAATAGGAACGTCAAAGGTTTGAATCCCTATATATACAGAAAGACATAGGTCTGAATGTCCACAACGCCATCGTTTCAACAATGTTGTGATCGACAGTTGGCTGCTATAGCTACTCGGAAGAGAATATGGAATCTTGTGAGGTGGAGGTGGTGGGAATCGAACCTCAGACGAAGAATGATTCTTGGCCGGACGAAGGATGATTCTTGGCAGTCACTTGCTGGGATTTTGGGGAACGAGGAACAAAGGATTATGTCGCTAAAAACCACTATGACGCTCACACTCGACATCATGGGAGGGTATGTTCTTTTCTTCTTCTCCATGCTTGTGTAGATCAGCCGCCCTTCCTGTGAGTTTGGCCCGTCGACGAGTTCGCTTCTCTTTTGTTATATTTGGTCAACTATCCCCTTTCTTTGCTCGACGAAGTTTGAGCAGAGACAAACTTGATGGAATTTAATGTTTTGTAAGATATATTGAAAAAAATACATTAAGCAAAATAAAAGCCTCCCTAATTCAACTCATCTCCACGTTACCAGCGATTACAATGCAAAGAATTACTGAAAACTAATCAGAGATGAGATTACCCAAAACTTATTAAAAGAGCATTGGTTATGATATTATGCCCACTGTTATAAGCTCCACCTGTTTCACCCACCCAGGATTTTGACCAAGGCCCATAATTTTGCATTGTAATTGTAGAAAATGAATGACAAAGGAGCTTACCAGAAACTCATTACAATTGTATTGGTTATGGGATTCTCTAAACATTCCATATGTGTCGTAGAAGACTCTGGGGATGTTGAATTGTTTGGCCGCAGCTGAGGCCCAACCGAGGAGGAAGTCAACAAAACCAAGGAAAATGTTCATTTTTCGAAGATTTAGTCCCTCGGGCTTGAAAAAGGGTTAAACTTATTTCTCATAATACTCTTCTAGAGAAACGAAGTTCCTAGAGCATACCTTTGTTTGTGAAATTAACCATCCAAACAAAAAAAGGGGTAAACTACCATTGGCCAAATGTGCCTTCGAATTTTTGAGTTTGGAGCGTGAAGGGCAACAAGATCGTTCGATAATATTTTCATGTTTAGAGAGTCTGCAAAGGGCTTAAAGAAGACTCATGGGGGATACTTTTCTCATTTAATCTAGACAAAATCGAAAACAACAAATATAGTCTCATCGAATGTTTCTTTCAAATTTTAAAGTGAGCTTGAAAGACAACAAAGCGTGCTCATTTGGGAGTCCCGAGGGTAAGGCCAAGATTGACGTGCATCAAATGAATGAGGCTTAATATCATAATCATGAAAGGACTAACAAGAACTCCTAATCCTAGAGTCATGACAGACAATATGGATTCCAAATTGCATGAACGATCTACCTAGGGAATCGATGTATAGGTAGGCTCTACCACCTAATTACTACACTTATAGAGCAACAATGAAGGTTCTCTGTCTCACTTCGGTGGGGTGGATCCTATAGAAAAGATAAAAATACAAAGAGATGTATAAAGTGGAGATAAAATCCTATCTTACATGCAAAAAGTTGGAAAAAATGACTTTTACCAAAGGATAGTAAAAAATGACCGATCCCAAAAAAGTTACCAAACCAAAAGGAAAAGAGTACCGAAACATCCAATAAAAAACTTAGAATCAGAATCAAGTGATCAAGAAACCATGAAAAATGACGAAGGGGGTCAAAAAGAAAAAAAAAGATCCAAAAAAATCTATAAATAGAAGCTGACAGCTCATTTTTGCCATTGCAATTCAAAAATTAACCAAAAGGAGAAAAAACCCCATTGCTAGAAATTTTTACTTCAGGAGCTTTAGTGGATGAAACGAACTTCTACTTGGACCAGGTAAGTACAAAATCATCCCTCTTGCATTTCAATACTTCATTCATGCATTTTTTTTTTTGAGGGGCACACTCTCCCAAAAAGAGCGGCCCTGCTTGTATGCAGGACGTCCAAGGAAAACCAACGTATGTACTTGAGAAGAAAATAATATGCCCATGTACATACACAATTGTGGCCAATAAAGCCCGCGTATACCTTTGCAAGCTTAGAAAAATAAAAATGCAAGTACTAAAATTCCTCCACTTTTCCATGGAACAAGATGTATGTCCATTGGAGGGAGAGGGAGCATGAGGATATTGACATTTTTATCGAAGAGGACCCTGCAGCCATCACCACACTAAAATAATGTGGGATATTGAAGTTCTTCCAGTGTCTGTTTATGAGGGAACAACCCAGATTACTCAATGCTCTTGTAGATTATTGGCATCCTGATGCAAAGGCATTCATACTAGAGGGTTAGTAGTCGACTCCCACGACATAGGACATTTACTTTTTGACTAGCCTCTAAAGGAGAGGAGAGCCATTCAATCTGAGGAAATGCCCCGCTGGGCCTTTCAACATTGAGGATTATATCTGGATGTACTATGAGGTCGGCACTCATAACGTAGGTTCTCAGGTGTCGATTCACAAGATCACTAGTTTGACTCAGGGAGTGATCTTATTGTTGATTGGAAGGATTACTGGATCTACAGCCCTACGTCAGGATTCCCAAGCAGACATGCACTGTGCCATTCAGTGTCAGGAGGCACACATTTTTCACTAGAGAAGGACCATGCTTATGTGAATAGAGAGACAAATGACATAGTGTCAATAGTGTACCAACAAGAACTTTGGCTTCAGTAAGATTCTATGTTCCTTCTTCTTCGAGAGGGTTCCCAGTTTCAGTCCCAGAGAGATAGTATAGGGGAATGTGGCCTCCTTCCCAGTAGTATGTAGGTGGGAAACATTACTTCCATGACAGGGTGGAGGGAGGACCATAGAGGCCTTCGACGATAAGTTCTTTGACTGGTGGGAACGACATATTCCAACGATCAAGGAGTACTTCTACATCGGGATCAACTTTTCTAGAGATCCGGATATGCCCATGCCTCCTAGAGAGGAGTGAGGAGAGATACGTAACATGTGTTTTAAATTTATTTAACTTTTAATTGTTTTTATATATATCACTTTTAGATGTGTATCGAGTACTGACTCTTATGTATCTTCTATGTATAGATGTGGGACCAGTGTGCCCAATGTACTTCGCGAGGACTTGACAACATCCTTGACGAGAGGTAGGACTAGAAATAACCAGAGGAGTAGCAGTTGCAAGGGTGCCCTCAGCCAAAGAGGCTGAGAGAGTTCTAATACGAGTGGAGTGCAACCTCACTTCACTCACTCACACCGTACCCATGGTTGAGATTGAGGATCTTCTGTTGTCTATGTAGCCTCATGTAGTAGGGGTACCACGGACATGGGTCCCATTATTCCGACGTTTGGCCATGTCGTTGTGCATTATGGCAGGGCCAATAGCTCCCTGCTTAGATAGGATAGGCCTTTGATATGCTGAGGGAACCATTTGTACATGTATTTTTTGAGGGCATAAGCCCAACGATGTATACTGAACACCATTTTTGAGGCATTCGCGCCCACCTATGTACTCATGACACTTTTTGATATATATATATATATATATATATATATATATATATATATATATATATATATATACATCTTTTCTATCTTATGGATTACATATTTTACAAATGTATGTAACATGTATGCGTGTGATATTTTTTTTATGTGTGTTATTTTCCTTTTATGTGTGTGAAACATGCCAATCTAATATTTGATTAGCTAGAGTATATTTCATATCATTAAATCTCCTAGGAACATGGATATACGTAATGTAATCAAAATGAAGTTCTAAGAGACATACCCTAAGGAAACGTCAGTGAAAAGTGGAATCATAAATGAGGTAAACTCCATTTAATTGGGACACAACCAAATGAGCATCTAGGTAGACCCGAAGGTGAGAAATTCCATGCGACAAAGCATCACAAAGTAACTCTATCACTACACTGCACTCGAAAACATTGTTTGTAGTATCACCTAGACAAATACCTCTAGAAGATAGAAACTGGCCTCCAAGTGTGAAAATCACCAAATATGTGGAAGCAATCCTCTGAGTGTGTCAGCTAGCATCGTCCACAATTCCAAAATACACCTCCAATTCACTTGACATTTTTCACAATGAAAAATAAGAGATAAATAACTATAGGTCCACAAAACAAAAAGGAAAAAAATTGTATAAGAAGCTATACATATGTACAAGAAGTCACCCAGGTGACCAACCTAAGTGTAATACATCTTGAGGTAGATCCCATTTCTAGGCTCTGCCAAGGCATTTCCTTAAAAATCAACTAGAAGGTAAGTGGCCTTCTTCAAGACATATTTCACAATGAACAATCCGAAACACATGGGTGTGAACTTGCCTACCCCTAAGGGATATTTCTCTTGATCATAGACTAGGACAAGATCGCCTTCGGAGAAAATCCGAGGATGAATGGATAGATTGTACTGACACTTGACTCATTGCTTATGAGCCTCATTAGTTGAGGCTACATTAGGATGTTTCTCATCGAGCTACTCGAGATATAGTAGGTGTTCCTAAATGGCACAGACCCCTAACCCTCAGTCCGACATCCACACATAATCATTCTAAATTCTCCTTGAGCCGAAGTTGCTCCCTCGGATCCCTATCGGAACCTCACAAATCTAATCCATAGGTCCTTTGTAAAAACCCACCCTGTGCAAATTAACACTAGGCGTGAGCCTTATCTCTCCATGCGACCACAACTGGGCCTTAGTGCAAGAAATTTTTGCAACTCGTGAGTTCATGAGTCGTAGAACCTCGACTCCTCTTTCTCTAAACATCGATACCCGAGATGTGATATGGGTATGGCTCCTCCTTGTTAGCGCATTCCACACATAACCACCGACTAGGGCTAAGTGCTAGCACTACTCGCAACTTTGGACTTTGTGATTTGGAGTGTTGAACCCTCGTGCTCCTCCTTTGCGAATCCCCGAGACGTGATAAGTCAATAATGGGTTGAATCCTTCCCAGGTGATGTGTGTCCACCACCTATCACCCGCTTCCACCTTTCTCTGGGTGCTTGTTGTTATGCCACCTTTCAACCACAAGGGCCCCACCTAATGGATGTGCTACGTGTTCATACAAGCCCTCGACACTCGACACTTCGTGACTTCGCAGTCAAAAAACAATTATTTCAACCCCCGAACCCTCGATACACGATACATGCAGAGGTTTTGATCCAATGGTTCTTCCGTGGCCTGGATCCAATGGTTTGGATATCCTTCCCTGCTCCTCGCAACTCGGGACTTTGAGAAAGAAGGAATTTGGTCTGCCCTCCAAACTCACGAACCCTAAATTCATGAAAGGATTCAGCAACATGGGTTGAAACGATATCAATGGATCATATTAAACCATGATCAATGGTTCACATTGACTTTTGATATTAGGGTGGTGATTTTTTTCAACTACTAACCTCCTTACAAATCCACTAGATCCTACTGTCCTCGCAATTTTGCGAACTCTCCATGGAGAGTTCTAACCACCCGATTCACTCCTCAATGGATTCTACCCAATGACTGAGTGTTCTTCCTCCTTAAATTAATTTATATGCGACAGTTTCGATTTTCCTCTCCCTTTGAACACTTCAAAGGTGTTATCTCTCCTAGGATTTCACTTGAAAACTCAAGCATCCAAAAAGAGCCCTGCTCGCACTCCTTGCACAAAACTTTCAAATAACCTCTGGTTATTTGAGTCTTCGACCCTGTGCACTCTTTGCAACAATAGTCCTTCAACTTTCCCCTTGGTTGGTAAGTTCTAAGAATTCCACCAACATGTGCACACCTTGCACAACTTTGTGCTTCTCCTACACTCTTGCTGGTATGAGAACAATGATATCTCTCCTGAGCTTTATGAGTTAAAACTCAGACCCTCATCAACGCACACCTTGTGGATGTTCACTACACTCTTTGCATGAATCCTCATAGAGAGAAACAATTCAAAGTCATTCTACTTCTCTTTCGGACTTCATACATTCAACATGAAATCATAAATACAACACAACATTGAAATAAATGCATAAGAGAGAAACAAAACAACTGTAAACATACCATTTAACAAATGTAAACAGTAAGCATCGTAACACCATGAAAATTGAGTCAAAGTTTCATATATTAACTCAAGTGCTCTTGTACATGGGTTCTTCTCTACAACTCTCTGCTACAACTCTCTATCTTATGAATTCTTAGTGATAATAATGTTATTTATGATACAAGGGTGAGGGTGTCTACATATGTTTTCCCTCCTACACTTCTAAACTGCCTAATCTAGCATTCATATCTACCTACTTTACATTAACAGACTTAAATGCCTATTACATCTGGCAGATGAGAGTAATTTCTCCAGATCTGTTCATATCTCTAAGACATAAATGTAAGCACACTTCTCCTAGCTATTACATTAATGCTTT
>ML804921.1:76395-86489 GCA_009831015.1 Picea engelmannii | reverse complement strand
CATTCTAGTTCCATATCTACTCAGTTGCAGGAGGATTCTACATCAGTTTCATGTGCAGATAGAGAGAGGGCGCACCAGTTGAGGGATTCCAGCAAGAGGGGCACACCATCTTTGGAGAGAGATTCGTTGTAGGAGATTGGCAGTACCGTTGAGGATTCTATCACTTGGGTTTTCATTGCAGGGCCTTGGAAATAAGATCTAGTGCTTTCTGAGATAGTTTTATGGCTCAGAATATTTCTTGAGCAGTAGGGCGAATTGAAGAGAAGGAGGGCATTTTTTAGATCCAGATCTAGTCCGTTTGGAGGGGTTACACTTCATATCTGACCCTAAGACTTTACCTAGTGACTTGCAGTGTCCCGATCTATATTTCTGGATATTTTCAAAGCATTTGGAGGCCTCCTTCAACAAGGCCGAATTATCTAGGGTTTCAGTCATCTAATGGGGCACACCATTTAGTGGGGGATTTCAGATCTACAAAGATTGAGAGGGATCTTGGAGATTCGGTCACCTAGGTTGTTCTTACCATCACCCGATCTATCAGTTGGCATATTTATTAGGGTGATTGGACACTTTTCACAGTAGGGCCAAATTATCTAGGGTTTCAGTCATCCAGTGGGGTGCACCATTCAGTGGGGAATTTCAGATCTACAAAGATTGAGAGGGATCTTGGAGATTCGGTCACCTGGGTTGTTCTTACCATCACCCGATCTATTAGTTGGCATATTTATTAGGGTGATTGGACACTTTTGGCAGCAGGGCCGATTTATTGAGGGTTTTAGCCTTCTATTGGAGTGTGGCATTCTTCAGCTGGAGAGTTTTGCATTCAGATCTGCTTGTATTGATCTTCATTTCTCATTCAGCCTTTGGAGGCATCTTTTGTATTAGCAGGAGCATTTTGTAGAAGCTCTTATCTATTGTCTATCTTCTTGGCCATCTGTTGAGCATTCCAGATTGGCATCTTCATTGTAGCAGGTTTCTCTATTTTATGAATAAAGAAGAATTGAGATGTTTTGGCTTGTCTATCTTATTGCATATGGTTGAGGTATGTTCCATGGTTATCTCTTTCTGTTATTTGTTTCATACACACATATAAACACATCTAAAAGGTAGATCAACAAAGAGTTTGACGAAATACCTCACTCAGAAAAAGTTTTAAAAAGACACCAAAACAATGATGATCCTTGCATAATAGCTTGGGATCATTACAAGGACTCCCAGAATCCCAAATTTCGAATCCTCGATACCGTCTCCTCTCTTGAGACTTTAGCCCTTGTTCACGAGGGCCTAACCCTCATGCATCTCTTAACAGATCCAATGCCTATCGAGTTTTCTAGCTAAGATATGATAGCTTAGATCTATCCCACATCGCGCACTCTCCCACTACTCTCTAGATGTTGAAAAACCAACCGTCCAGATACTCCCACAGACCTTGGGGATCTACAGTCCCAATTTCCTCGCTATTCACGAAGATAGAGGAAAAGGGGCAAGGTATGTAACGCCCTTGTTTCTTTCATCAATCTAACGGTCGTGAATGACCATAGATCTTCTGATGGGATCTCGTCTGTCAATCGATACTTATCCCTAGGCTACTACTTCGAGATTTTAAGAGGGTCATTCCTCCTCGTACATGGTTGTTAAGACTTGCGCATTCAAGTCCTTTTTCTAGGTTCTTGGTAAACCTTTCCAAGGAGGGAATCTCTGTGAAGAGATCTATTCTGGGGCATTCCTGGAGATATATAAGGGGAAACAAATTCCCGAGAATGGACTAGAAGTCTAACTTGGTTCAACTTACGCATAATTAAATTCATTTATCAACAGAAGCCATGCACAGTTTTTCTGTTATAAGCATACATCTACCATTTCTTATCAAAACACTACACAGACACTCTTATACTGTAATCATTCACAATTTCACAATTTATGAGCATATATGTGAGCATATGAATTTCAAGATGAAATATGTAAAACACTTATCCGAAATAACACCAAAAGTGAGTGCAACTGCTGAGAGGGGTGCTTGTTTCCACCCAACCGTAGGATCAACTATTCCAATAGGATTTACAACTAGCCACCCCTGAGCTGAGACCACGATGCTATGAGACTGTGTCTCGGTTTGCTAGTGACCGAGAACGAGGGTTACTCTCCCCCTTCCTTGCTATCACTCCCTCTGTGTATCTCCAAAGTTCTCTTCTCCCCTCGTGTCCTCCCCAATCGCTTCTCCTCGACACCTTATCCTCTTGCGTGGTTGCATGTGGTGCGATTTTCCTCATGATGGTCAAGCCTAATGGCTCGACGGATGGGTGGTTCACCTTCCCATCCCTCATTAATTCTTGAGGAGCCATCTACCTACCATCCTATGGGACATTTGACTCGGGGCCAGTGAGCCGCTCTTAGTTCTCCAGGCCAGTGGAGTCCAAGTACAGTATTGTTTTCAGTGGAAGTTAACGCCACCATTCTAGGTGCCTTCCACTGCCTTTTTCCATCCATCGTGGTCTCTTTTTCAAAATATCCTCTCTCAACAGTCCTGCAATATATATATATATATATATATATATATATTCATAATATTATTTACATTCATCAACCTTTTCCACAAGGTTCATTCACATCACACATTCACATTTCTGAGTTTGCCACAGTTCTTGGCCAGTCCAGTTATTTTTACAAACTAAGGGAAACAGGGTGTTACAATTCCCTCCCCCTTAAAGGAACATCATCCTCAATGTTCTTATTTATTAACATGAATTGCATCCTCCATTTCCCATGTAGCCTCATCTGGGCCAAAATGTCTCCACTGCACCTTGACCTGTGCAATGGTTCGGTTCCAGAGTGGGGTTTCCTTTCTGTCCAGTCTGCATTAAGGTTCTGGTAGAAATTCTTCCTCTGGTTCCACTTGGATCATAAACCAGTCAATTATATGGTTAGCATCATGTACATATTTCTTCAATAATGAAACATGGAAAACATTATGTTCTTTTACTATGGGAGGAAGTGATAGCCTATAGGCTACAGGTCCCACTCTATCTAGAACCTCAAAGGGTCCACAATACTGAGGCGCCATCTTGGCACAAGCTCCCATTTTCAGGGAA
Source organism: Picea engelmannii (assembly GCA_009831015.1). NCBI lineage: Eukaryota > Viridiplantae > Streptophyta > Pinopsida > Pinales > Pinaceae > Picea > Picea engelmannii. Next base: position 83,400 of record ML804921.1, on the reverse strand, counting down.
CTCTTCCTGGGCCTAATTCTGAGATATACATGATCTCCCACTTTGAACTCTCTTGGAGTTATCTTTTGGTTGGCATAACTTTTTTATCGGTTTTGAGTGACCTTCGGGTTTTGTTTTATCTGAGTCACCTGCTGTTCCATTTCTTTCAACATGTCGGGTCCAAATAAATCTTGTTTACGGGATTACTCCAACTGACTGGAGTATTACATGATCTACCACAGAGGACTTCGAAGGGGCTCATCTTTAAGGATGCTTGGTAGCCATTGTTGTAGGCGAATTCTACCAATGGCAGGTAGTCTTCCCACTTCTTGGGTTGATGCATTACATGCATTCTTAGCATGTCTTCAAGTACTTGGTTCACTCTTTCCTTTTGTCCTTTGGTTTGAGGGTGATAGGCCGTGCTAAACAACAATTTGGTCTCTAAACCAGCCATCAATGATTTCCAAAAGTTAGAGGTAAATTTCGTGTCTCTGTTAGACACGATCTCTTTTGGAATACCATGCAGTCTGAATATCTCCTTCATGAACACCTGGGCGATATCGATTGCTTTGCAGGTTGATTTGACAGGGATGAAATGAGAAGACTTGCTCAATTTATCCTCCACTACCATAATGGAATCGTTCTGTTTGGTTGAGGTTGGTAATCCAGTGATGAAATCCATGGAGATGGTTTCCCATTTCCATTCTGGGATTGGTAAAGGTTGCAATAATACTGCTGGGTGTTGATGTTATGCTTTAATGTACTGTCACTCTATGCATTTGGCTAAGTACTTGGCTATGTCTTTCTTCATTATAGGCCAATAAAATTGTCTCCTAGTGGTAGTGATCATTTTCCGGTATCCTGGATGACCGGAATAGGGTTTTTTATGTAGTTCATCCAGTATGAACCTCTTCAAGTCGTCACAATTTGGAATATACAGTCTATTTCTGTAGGTGAACAGATCTCCTTGGGTCATATGGTAGCCTTCATATTTTACTCTGGTGGGTTCTCGTTGTAGGTACATGGCCACGGTCTGGACGAAGGGATCTATTCCTTGTGCGTTTCTGATTCTTTCCTTGACTTCTGTCTCACAGGTGCTCACCACTACTAGGTGAATTGTTTCCATACTTATGCTAAGGGTGTCAAGCCACCCTATTTTCCTTTCCTTTAATGTGATTGATTTCGAAGTCAAACTCGCTAAGGAGGTCCACCCACCTAGCTTGTCTAGCATTGAGCTTTGGCTGTTCAAACAGGTATCGCAATCCACAATGATCTATCATAAGTACAAATTTTCTTCCTAGGATGTAATGCCTCCACATTTTCAAGGAATGCACTATGGAAGCTAGTTCTAGATCATGGGTCACATAGTTGACTTCATGCTCATTCAATTTTCGGGATTCATAGTAGATCACACTTCCTTCCTGCATAAGGGCTCCTCCTAGCCCTTCATTATAGGCATCTGTGCACACGAGGAAGTCAGCTTCTGGATCGACGATCTTTAGCACAGGTGCATGGGTCAACAGATGTTTCAGGGTTTGAAATATTTCTTCACATTTATGTGTCCACAGAAATTTTGTCCCCTTCTTCTGGAGAGTAGTGATTGGACAACCAATCTTGGAGAATCCTTTTATAAATCTCCTATAGTATCCTGCTAATCCCATAAAGGATCTGATATCCGAAACATCCTTTGGGGTAGGCAATTCCATGATAGACCGGATTTTGTTAGGGTCTACCACTACTCCTTCGAAGAGAACATGGCCTAAGTAATGTATTTCCTTCTGGAAGAATTCACATTTGTTGAATTTGGCATAGAGTTGATGTTATCTTAGCACTTGTAGCACAAGTCTAATATTCTCTTCTTTATTCTTAGAGTAGATTAATATGTCATCAATAAAAACTAGCACAAATTTATCTAGAAATTTATTGAGTACATTGTTCATCAAGCTCATAAAAGTGGCAGGGGTATTGGTTAACCCAAATGGCACTACCACAAACTCATAGTGAGCATACTATGTTCAAAATTTTTTTTTATGGATGTCTTCATCCTTGATTTGGACTTGATGGTATCCCGACCTCAAGTCGATCTTTGAGAAAGTAGGCGTGCCTCCCAATTGATCGAATAGATCATTGATCCTAGGCAAAGGGTACTTGTTATTTATGCTTACCTTATTAAGTTGTCTATAATCTATACACAGTCTATGGGTGTCGCCCTTCTTTTTCACAAGAAGGACTAGTGCTCCCCATGGAGACACGCTGGGTCAAATATAGCCTTTATCCATCATTTCTTTAAATTGCAATTTGAGTTAAACTAACTCAGTTGTGCTCATCTGGTAGGGTATCCTAGACATTGGCACCGCTCCTGGTGCAAGTTCTATCGAGAAGTCTATGTCCCTTCTCGGAGGTAGACCTGGTACCTCTTTCAGAAACACATCTTTGTATTCTCTTAGGATAGGGTGATCATCAGGGCTTGGTTTATCACCTTTGATTGTTTTCAACACCTGTATTGCATATAGGGGACATCCCTTTCGGTAATACTTTCTCATTTGCAGGGCTGATATTTTTCTCACCGAGACGGGTTTTCAGATCCCTTGAAGGGTTATTCTTCTTCCTTCTTTACTTACACACTCTAAGGTTTTATGGTAATAGTCTAGTCTATCTTTATGGATGGTTATCCAGTCCATACCAATCAACAGATCATATAATCCCAAGGGTAATATGTTAAGGGTTTCTTGGGTGGGAAATTCACCCAACATTAATTGGCAAGCTGGTATAACCTCTGCTATATTCCTTTTGGTGCCAGTGGCTAACTGTACCAACCATGGCTTGGTATGTTTTTGTGGCTGTAGTTTACATTTATCAATAGATTTAGGGGCTATATAACTCAAATTTGAATTAGGGTCAATCAAAACAGACACTAGATGGTTGAAAATCATACCTTCTATTTCCACTACTGAAGCTTGATGGTCATGCTGGTGATTATCCAAGGCTGCATAAATTTGTGGCACACTCCTGGCCACACCATTGATAGTAGTATTTTCCTAGATGTTATAAATCCTCCGACTATTCTGTTGTCGGTGTGGACATTCTCTCAGGAGATGTTCCTCTCCGCAACCCCAACATTTCAGAGGTTCTCTCTTGGTGTTATCCACCTTCACTGGTATAGGTCCAAAAGTTTTATTTCCACCCGATGAAGGAAAGTTCTGCTCGTGTACACTCCTAGCTGGAAAGTTTGTTCTTGGGTTCTTCTTGTAGTTCGTAACTCCTGGGGATTTGATCCCATTTTTCTGAAATCTTGAACTATTCTTCAGTTTCCATCCTTCATGAGGTTTTGCTCGCTGCCCAAACTGTTCATGACAATAGGTTTCCTTTCAAATAGTGCCTTCTAGGGTCCTTGGCTCATCAAATTCAATTCTGTTCCGATATTCTTTGGGTAGCCCACTGATGAAGCATTGCACCTTTTCCTTTTCTGCTTTTATATAAGGTACATACCTCAACAAATCGAGGAATTTTTTGACATATTCTTCTATAGTAAGTTGTCCCAGTTTGAGTTCATAAAACTCTTTAGTCTTTTCGTCAAAATATTTTTCCGAAAGATACTTCTTCTGGAAGTACTTCTCAAATTGTTTCCAAGAAAGTCCTCTTCGTGAACCCCTTTCACATTCTTAAGGTCTTCCCACCAAATAGAATCCTTTCCATTCAAGTTGAAGGTGGCCACTCGGGCCTTCATATTTTCTGAAAAGTCATGGACTCTGAAATAGTTCTTTAGTCCAAGCGGCCAGGCCTTTGCTTCTTCTCCCTTCTTTATTTCACCATCGAAGGAGGGTGGTTTGGCCTTTATGAATTCTTTGAATTTTTGAACTTTGGGAAACATTTGCTTCTTTTGTTTTCTTTGGAAATAGGAACTGGTTCTACTGCTAGAAGAGCATTCTAAATTGCCAGTTTCCTTCTCAGAGGAATTACTCGGCACTGGTCCTTTACCTCTGGGGTGGACCTTTTTCGAGGTACTCCTCTCAATGTGGCCACTGATATGACCATGTTTCTGAGTTTCAGGTTCATGTTGCACTTAGCTTTGTAGATCAGATAAACTCTGTAGTAAAACTGCATTAATTTCTGTTTTCTTTTCTTGTTCTTTCATCATCCTTTCATTATTAGCCTTGCATCTTTGTAATTCGACCATGAGACTCTTCATAGTCTTGGATAGATCTAGAGGGGTCCCTACTGCCCTTCTTTCATCAGACTCTTCATCTCTATTGTGGGAGCTCTCTCCCGCCTCTTGGTGAGTCACCATTCTCTGTGTCTGTAATATTCCCACGGCTGATCGTCTGCTTGGGTGCAAAGACAAACGTTGGTTGTTATTCAATAGTTAGATACATTCTTATAACTTGCGAAAAATTCATAACTCTTCCACATGCATACACAGTTGGGTTTTTATTTCGGACTTTGACCTTTTTGAATGAAGAGGGTTAAGATAGAGGGTTACTCTTTGTAAGAGTATTTCAAACGGAGATTCTGCGCAACTCGTTCATGAGCCCAAGCAGGTCGAGTACTGTAACCATGCTCTAATACCAATTTGTCACAGACCCACTATAGAAATCAAACTTTTTCATTGATTTCTCAATGATCAGAATCCATGAAGTCCTATGGGGCTTAGCGTAGGATATCTCTTTCCTTTTTCTACCTCCATGTGGTTGTAGTTCAGGACTATGGGTCAAATCAACACGATGTCTTTTCGCACTTCATGACTCAATGCTACTAGAATGTCGAGTCTCTTGATTTTGAAAACCCCGAAGATTGAAATAGCGAAACACTAAACCCCGACGGGGCTAGTGAGGGGCAAGTTTCTCTATTGGGGTCTTGTCTACATGACTCTATACTGTGTCCACATGCTTAAGCCAGCCAAGAGCTTATCATCTTTTCTCGATTCAAGGAATCGCGATATATGACATCTACCTTCCCCCATTCAAATCCCCGAAACTTGTGAGATCTCCAAAATTTCCCTCCAAAGGGAGATCGATGGCCGTAAGCCTCCCTTGATCCAACGGTATGGATCCTCTCAGGGTTTCGGTACTCAGAAGTTCAAAATGCAATGACTCCAAGACTCTTTGTCATTCAAATCTCTGAATTTCGATATGGAAATTCTTGTAAGAGATCGACGTCTCTTAAGAGTGTGGACCCAATGGTCCATGAGATTTTGGGACTTTCCCCTAAACTCTGACCGCTCACGATGCATCTCCCTTGATGGATAGTCTCGATTCCTTCAGGACTTCTCCTCTCCACTACCACGCATATCAAAATTTTGGGTATCGGGATTTCATGATTTGTGAAGGCAAGGTCTCTTGCCTTCTTAGTTTCCTGGATGCCGAAATGCCAAAATGTTGACCAGCAGCCACGTGTCCCTTTGATGAACGATGGTGACCTTCAACCAAGATCAACGGTCATGACCTTTTTGGGATGATCAATGGTCATGATCAAATCCTGGCTTTGCTCAATCTCATTCACATCTTACGCCATTTCGAGGTTTCGGTGATCATGATTTTGTGACTCGCGACCCCCAGTGACACAAATCCTTTGTCAACTCGAATCCCCGGTATCTGAAATACCGATGGACTCTCGATCTCCACCATGTGTCCTTCACAGCTGGATGGTCTAGATCTATATTGAGACTTTAACCATGGAGTGTCCTAATCCCTTGTCATCAGGACTCCCGGAATCCCAAATTATGAATCCCCGATACCAGCTCCTCTCTCGAGACTTTCTCCCTTTTTCATGAGGGCCTAACCCTCACGCATCTCTTAACAGATCCAACGGTTGTCGGGTTTTCTAGATAAGATCTGATGGATCAGATCTGTCCCATGTCGTGCACTCTCCCACTACTCTCTGGATGTGGAAAAACCAATGGTCCAGATACTCCCACAGACCTTGGGGATATACAGTCCCTATTTCCTCGCTATTCATGAAGATAGAGGAAAAGGGGAAAGGTATGTAATGCCCTTGTTTCTTTCGTCAATCTAATGGTCATGAATGACCATAGATCTTCCAATGGGATCTTGTCCATCGATCGATACTTATCCCTACGCTGCTACTTCAGGATTTGAAGAGGGTCATTCCTCCTCATACAGGGTTGTTAAGACTTCCGCATTCAAGTCCTTTTTCCAGGTTCTTGGTAAACCTTTGCAAGGAGGGAATCTCTGTGAAGAGATCTATTCCAAGGCATTCCTAGAGACATATAAGGGGAAACAAATTCCTGAGAATGGACTAGAAGTCTGACTTGGTTCAACTTACACATAATTAAATTCATTTATCAACATAAGCCATGCATGGTTTTTCTGTTATAAGCACACATCTACCATTTCTTATCAAAAAACCGCACAGACATTCTTATAATGTAATCATTCACAATTTCACAATTTATGAGCATATATGTCAGCATATGAATTTCAAGATGCAAGATGTAAAACACTTATCATAAATAACACCAGAAGTGAGTGAAACTGCTGAGAGGGGTGTTTGTTTCCACCAACCGTAGGCTCATCTATTCCAATAGGATTTACAACTAGCGACCCTCGAGCTGAGGCCACGATGCTACGAGACTGTGTCTTGGTTTTCTAGTGACCGAGAATGAGGGTTGCTCTCCCCCTTCTCTGCTATCACTCCCTCTGTGTATCTCTAGAGTTATCTTCTCCCCTCGTGTCCTCCCCAATCGCTTCTCCCCTCGTTTCCTCCCCAATCGCTTCTCCCCCATGCCTTATCCTCTTGCGAGGTTACATGTGGGACGATTTTCCTTGCACTGGTCAGGCCTGATGGCTCTACATATGGATGGTTCACCTCCCCATCCCTCATTAATTCCTAAGGAGCCATCTACCTACCAGCCTGTGAGACATTTAATTTGGGGCTAGCGAGCTACTCTTGGTTCTTTGGGCCAGTGGAGTCCAAATACAGTATTGTTTTCAATGGAAGTTAACGCCACCATTCTAGGTTCCTTCCACCACCTTTCTCCAACCATCGTGGTCTCTTTTTCAGCATATT